>JAPVLO010001232.1:0-133035 GCA_027257055.1 Cephalopachus bancanus | reverse complement strand
TTTGCCTCATCAGTTGATTCTTTCACAAAAGATTTCTCTGTAGCATGTGATGCTATTTGATAGCATTTTATCCTCTGTAGCCTTCTTTCAAAATTGGAGTCAATCCTCTCAAACCCTGCCACTTCTATCAACTAAATTTATGTAATATTTGAAATCCTTTGTTGTCACTTCAACAGTGTTCACAGCATCTTCACCAGGAGTACAGTCCATCTCAAGGAACCACTTTCTTTGCTCTTCCGTAAGAAGCAACTCCACATCTTAGTTTGATCATGAGACTGCAGCAATTCAGTCATGTCTTCAAGCTCCACTTCTAATTCTAGTTCTCTTGCTATTTCCATCCCATCTGCAGTTACTTCCTCCACAGAAGTCTTGAATCCCTCAAAGTTATTTTATGAGGGTTAGAATCAACTTCCAAATTCCTGTTAATGTTGATATTTTGACCTCTTCCCATGGATCATGAATGTAAGATCTTGATGGCATCTAAAATGGTGAATCCTTTCCAGAAGATTTTTAGTTTACTTTGCCCAGATTCATCAGAGGAATCATCATCTATGGCACTATAATTTAATGAAATGTATTTCTTTTCTTTTTTTTTGAGTCAGAGTCGCACTCTGTTGCCCAGGCTGGAGTGTAGTGGTATGCTTATGTCCACGGCAGCCTTGACCTACTGTGCTCAGGTGATCCTTCCACCTCAACTTTCCAAGTAGCTGAAACCACAGGCATGTCTCATCATGGCCAGCTAATTTTTTGATTTATTGTAGAGACGAGGTTTTACCATGTTGCTCAGGCTGGTCTCAACCCCTGAGTTCAGGCAGTCCTCTCACTTCGGCCTCCCAAAGTGCTGGGATTACAGGTTTGAGCCACCGTGCCTGGCCAAGGAATAATATTTTGAAGAGAATCTTTTTTCTCTGAGCAATAAATTTAAACAATGGGCTTAAAATATTTGGTAAATCAAACTATAAACAGATGTGCTGTCATTCTGACTTTTATTGTTCCATTTTTAAAGCACAGGCAGAGTAGATTTAGCATAAGTTTTAAGGTCCCTGGGATTTTTAGAATGGTAAATGAGCATCAGCTTCAACTTAAGTCTCTAGGCTGCATTTGCTGCTAACAAGAGATTCACCCTGTCCTGTGAGCCAGGCCTTGACTTCTCTCTAGCTATGAATTCCTGGATAGCATCTTTTTCCAGTAGAAAGCTGTTTCATCGACACTGAAATTCTGTTGTTTAGTGTAGTCACTTCCGTCAGTTACCTTAGCTAGATCTTCTGGATTACTTACTGCTTTACTATGTACCTTTTTTTTTTTTTTTTGAGTCAAGTCTCCTCTGTTGCTCAGGTTGGAATGCAGTGGCACACTCATCGCCACCAACCTACTGGACTCAGGTGATCCTTCTACCTTAGCCTTCCAAGTAGCGGGAACTACAGGCATGCGCCACCATGCCCAGCTAATTTTTTGATTTGTGGTAGAGATGAGGTCTCGCCAAATTGGTTTCAGGCAGTCCTCTCACCTCGACCTTCCAAAGTGCTGGGATTTCAGGCATGAGCCACCTCACTGGCTAACTTTATTATTATTTTTTGTTTATTTTTTATTTTTTTTGAATTGGAGTCTCACTCTGTTGCCCAGACTGGAGTGCAGTAACATGCTCATGGCTACCGCAGCCTTGACCTGCTGGTCTCAGGTGATCCTTCCACCTCAGTCTTCCAAGTAGCTGGAACTATAAGCATGTGCCACCATGCCCAGCTAATTTTTTGATTTATTGTAGAGTTGAGGCCTTACCAAGTTGCCCAGACTGGTCTCGAACCCGTGGGCTCAGGCATTCTTCTCACATCGGTCTTCCAAAATGTTGGAATTATAGGCTGAGCCACCATGCTCGGTCTACTTTATTTTTTTATTTTTGAGTTGGAATCTTACTCTGTCACCCAAGCTAGAGTACAGTGGCATGCTCATGGCCACTGTAGCCTCGACCTGCTGGGCTCCAGCCATCCTTCCATCTCAGCCTTCGAAGTATCTGGAACTATAGGAGCACACTACCACAACCTGGCTAATTTTTTAATTTATTTATCGTAGAGGCGAGGTCTCGCCAAGTTGTCCAGGCTAGTCTCGAACAACCCGTGGGCTCAGGCGATCCATTCACCTCGGCCTCCCAGAGTGCTGGGATTACAGGCTGAGCCCCTGAGCCCAGCCTACTTTATTTATTTTTTATTTTTTACTTTTTTGAATTAGAGTCGCACTCTGTCGCCCAGACTGGAGTGCAGTGGCTGCTCCCGGCCACCGCAGCCTCCACCTGCTGGGCTCCAGTGATCCTTCCGCCTCAGCCTTCCAAGTAGCTGGAACTACAGGTGCGCACTACCACGCCTGGCTAATTTTTGATTTTATTATAGAGATGAGGTCTCGCCAAGTTGCCCAGGTGGGTCTCGAACCTGTGGACTCAGGCAATCCACTTACCTCAGCCTCCCAAAGCGCGGGAGTACAGGCTGAGCCACCGAGCCAGGCTTACTTTATTTTTTTAATTGTATTTTTTTTTTTTTTGAGTTGGAGTCTCACTCTGTCGCCTAGACTGGAGTGCAGTGGCACGCTCCGGGCCATCGCAACCTTGACCTGCTAGGCTCCGGTGATCTTTCTGCCTCAGCATTCCAAGTAGCTGGAACTACAGGCGCATGCTACCACACCCGGTTAATTTTTGATTTATTGTAGAGATGAGATCTTGCCAGGTTGCCCAGGTGGGTCTCGAACCTGTGGTCTTGGGCAGTCCACTCACCTTGGCCTCCCAAAGCGCTGGGATTACAGGCTGAGCCACCGAGCCTGGCCTTATTTTTTACCAACAAGATGTTGCTCTGTTGCCCAAATTGGAGTGCAGTGTCATGATCATAGCTCACTGAGGCTCCAACTCCTGGGCTTAAGGGATCCTCCTGCTTCAGCCTCCTTAGTAGCTAGCACTGCAGGTGCACACCACTATGCCCAGCTTATTTAGTATTTATTAGGTTTTTTGAGTCGGAGTCTCAGTCTGTTGCCCAGGCTGGAGGGCAGTGGTGCTGCAGCCTCGACCTGCTGGGCTCAGGTAATCCTTCTACCTCAGCCTACAAGCATGTGCCACCACACCCAGCTAATTTCTTTTTGATTTATTGTAGAGATGAGGTCTCGCCCAGTTGCCCAGGCTGGTCTCGAACCCATGGGCTCAGGCTGTCCTCTCACCTCAGTCTCCCAAAGTACTGGGATTATAGGTGTGAGTCACCTCACCCAGCATTTATTTTTAAACTAGAAATGTGGGTCATTTAAATAGAGATGCAGACTGCTTTGAACTCCTGGTCTAAAGCAGTCCTCCTACCCCAGTTTCCCAAAGCACTGAGGTCATAGGCCTGAACCACCATGCCTGGCTTCCGCCTTATACTTTTAAAAAAATTATTGTGGAGATGCCTTCTTTCCTTAAAACTCATGAACCAACCTCTCCTAGCTTCATACTTTTCTTCTGTGTCTTCCTCATCTCTCAGGACTTATAGAATTAAAGAGAGAGCTTTATTCTGAATTAGGCTTTGGCTTTGAGGAAATGTTGTGGTTGGTTTGCTCTCCTATCCAGACCTCTAAAACTTTCTCCATATCTGCAATAAGACTGTTTTGTTTTCCTATCATTCACATGTTCATTGGAGTAGGGCTTTTAATTTACTTCAAGAACTTTCCTTTGCATTCACAACTTTGCTAACTGGCACACGAGATCTAGCTTTCAACTTATCCCAGCTTTTGACATGCCTTCCTCATTAAGCTTTAGTTATGCCTAGTTTTTGACTTAAAGTGAGAGACATGTGACTATTCCTTTCACTTGAACACAGAGGCCATTGTAGAGTTATTAAATGGCCTAATATCAATATTGTCGTATCTCAGGAAATAGGGAGGCCCAAGAAGAATAAGAGAGACAGAAGAATGGTCAGTCAGTGACCAATGTATTCGTGGTGCCCCAACACATTTACAGTAGCATCAAAGATGACTGATCACAGATTACCATAACAGATATAACACTGAGGAAAAGTTGGAAGTATTATGAGAGTTACAAAAATGTGACAGACACAAAGTAAGCATGTGCTGTTGGAAAACTGGCACCAATAGATTTGCTCCACATAGGATTGTCACAAACCTTTGATTTATTAAAAAACAAAACAGGCTGGACCCGATGGCTCATGTCTGTAATCCCAACACTTTGGGAGGCAGAGGTGAAAGGATTGCTTCAGCCCAGTAGGGGTTCAAAACCAGCCTGGGCAACTTAGGGAGACCCCGTCTCCTCAGTAAACCAAAAATTAGCCGGGTGTGGTGGTGCATGCTTGTAGTTCCAGCTACTTGAAAGACTGAGGTGGAGGGATTGCCTGAGCCCAGCAGGTCAAGGCTACAGTGGCTGTGAGCATGCCACTGTTCTCCAGTCAGGGTGACAGAGACTCTGACTAAAAAAAAAAACCAACAAAACAGTCACAAAAAAGAGCAGTATCTGTGAATCACAATAAAATGACGTCTGCTTTTACTTAACATATTAACTCATATAATTATCAAATTCTCATATTTTAGTTGAGGAAACTGAAGCACAGAGAGGTTCCAGTAACTTGGGCAAGGTCATAGCTGGTAAATGGAGGTATTCAGTGTGATTCTAACCAAAATATAGACTGTTAAGGGCTCCATTCTGCCTCCTTTGTACTTAAGCATTCCTGATGGAGAAAGTGACTGAAACGGCAGGGCGCGATGGCTCAGTCTGGAATCCGAGCACTAAGCCCAGCAGGTCGCGGTTGCAGTGGCTGTGAGTGTGCCACGGCACTCTAGCCTTGGCAACAAGAGTAAGACTTCAACTCAAAAAAAAAAGAAAGTGGTAGAAGCAATCCCTTTCCCACCCATCCTTTCCTATAGAAATAGCACCTGCTAGGCCAAGTGCTGTAGCTCAAGCTGGTAATCCCAGCACTTGGGAACCTAAGGCGAGAGGATTGTGTGAGCCTGTGGGTTCTAGACCAGCCTGGGCAACATGGTGAGACCTCATCTCTACAATAAATCGAAAAATTAGCCGGGTATGGTAGCGTGTGCCTGTAGTTCTGGCTACTTGGAAGGCTGAGGCAGAAGTATTATCAGAGCCTAGCAGGTTGATGCTGGGGTCGGGTGGCCATGAGTGTGCCACTGCACTCCAACCTGGGCGATAGAGTGAGACTCCAACTGAAAAAAAAAAAAGAACTTGCACCTGTTTTAAAGATCAAATTTAAATACTACATCTTTCATGAACCTTTCCCAAATACTTTATACCTAACAAATAGGAAGCAAACTCCTGAATTCTATAGCACTTCGTTTTTACCTTTCTTTTTTTTTTTTTTTGAGTTAGAGTCTCACTCTGTCGCCCAGACTGGAGTGCAGTGGCCCCTCCCAGCCACCGCAGCCTCAACCTACTGGGCTCTGGCGATCCTTCCACCTCAGCCTTCCAAGTAGCTGGAACTACAGGCGCGCGCTACCACACCCGGCTAATTTTTTGATTTATTGTGGAGATGAGGTCTCGCCAAGTTGCCCAGGCGGGTCTCGAACCCGCAGGCTCAGGCAATCCGCTCACCTCAGCCTCCCAAATTAATCCCACACCTCCCAAAGGTGTGGGATTACAGGCTGAGCCACTGAGCCCGGCTTGTTTTTACCTTTCATTTGACCTTTTCCACATCCTTTCTTACAGTAATTTCATTCTGTATAGTTATTTGACCAGTTACTTTATCTCCACAGCCTCATTTCCTCCTCTCTAAAATAGGGATAATAGGATTATTGCAGGAATTAAATGAGCTAATTGCTTGTAAAGCATTGTAGCATAGCACACAGTAAGGACTGTAATAAGTGATAAGTAATAGCTGTTAGTCACTTAGTAAACAAAGTGCTTAGTATGTGTTAGGCCCTATACTAAATATAAAGATGAATGAACTAGTCTTTGTCATTGAGGACAAGGCAGAAACATAATTATGAATGCTTGTTAGAAACTCATACTTTCAGGGAGGCAGCAGTTATTACATTTTCAATAAATGATTATTGAGTGTCCACTTATGTGCCAGGAACTATTCTAGGCTCTCGAAAGACAATGATGAATAAAACAATCTATCTTTGGGCGAAGTCCCAGATTTTACATTCTAGTGTACATCTAAAATAAGCCAAATGGAAACTGGCAGATAACTAGAGAGCCCTGGGAATTCCTGGCTTCTGAACTCCAGCCAGTTGTTCCTGGGGGGAATTTGGGTCTAGAGTTGCCTTTCTGCTTGATTTTCCATAAATCTTCTCCCTCTTCAAAGTGAAAATCTTGATTTTTAAATGGTATTAACTGCTTTGTAAATGTTACAGGTTAACTTTTAAAATCTAAAAACATTAAGTAAGGTAATGATAGAATATTTGAGGTGAAGTATAACCTGTGTATTGTCTGTCTTATTTGTAAATTTTGCCTCAAAACTCTATGTATTTCATTTTGTTTATTTATTTATTTATTTTTGAGTTAGAGTCTTACTCTGTTGCCCAGGCTAGAGTGCAGTGGCACACTCACAGCCACTGCAGCCTCGACTTGGTGGCTCAGGCGATCTTTCCGCCTCAGCTCTCCAAGTAACTGGAACTATAAGCACGTGCCACCATGCCTGGCTAGTTTTTTGATTTATTGTAGCGATGAGGTTTCGCCAAGTTGCCCAAACAGGTCTTGAACCCATGGGCTTAGGCAATCCTCTCACCTTGGCCTCCCAGAGTGCTGGGATTACAGGCATGAGCTACCACGCCCAGCCTACTCTGTGTATGGTATTTTTATTTATTTATTTATTTACCTATCTACCGCTCTCTTTTTTGAGTTGAAGTCTCCCTCCATCACCTAAGACTGGAGTGCAGCTGCACACTCACGGCCACCCCAGCATTGACCTGCTGGGCTCTGGCGATCCATCCACCTCAGCCTTCCAAGTAGCTGGAACTACAGGCGCACGCTACCATGCCCAGCTACTTTTTAAAAATTTTGTTAGTTGATGTCTCACTCCATTGCCCATGCTGGAGTGCAGTGACACACTCACGGCCACCCCAGTGTCAACCTGCTGGGCTCTGGCGATCCTTCCCCCTCAGCCTTCCAAGTAGCCGGAACTACAGGCGTGTGCTACCACGCCCAGCTAATTTTTTAATTTACTGTAGAGACAAGGTCTGCCAAGTTACCTGGGCTGGTCTCGAATCCACGGGCTCAGGCAATCCACTTGCCTTGGTCTCCCAAAGTGCTGGGATTACAGGCAGAGCCATCGAGCCCAGCCATTTTTTCTTTTTGAATTGGAGTCTCTGTTGCACAGGCTAGAGTGCAGTAGCTTGCTCATGGCTACCGCAGCCTTGATCTGCTGGCTCAGGTGATCCTTCTACCTCAGCCTTCCAAGTAGCTGGGACTACAAGCATGCACCACCACGCTAGGGTAATATTATTTATTTATTTATTTTTATTTATTTATTTTTTTGAGTTGGAGTCTCACTCTGTCGCCCAGACTGGAGTGCGGTGGCCGCTCCCGGCCACCGCAGCATCAACCTGCTGGGCTCCAGCGATCCTTCCGCCTCAGCCTTCCAAGTTGCTGGAACTACAGGTGCACGCTACCACGCCCGGCTAATTTTTTGATTTATTGTAGAGATGAGGTCTTGCCAAGTTGCCTAGGCAGGTCTCGAACCTGCGGGCTCAGGCAGTCCACTCACCTCAGCCTCCCAAAGCGCGGGATTACAGTCTGAGCTACCGAGCCCAGCTATATTTTTGATTTATTATAGAGATGAGGTCTTGCCATGTTGCCCAGACTGGTCTCGAATCCATGGGCTCAGGCATACCTCTCACCTCGGCCTCCCTAAGTGCTGGGATTATAGGCGTGGGCCACTGGACTGGTAGACTTAGTTCATATTAGGTGATCATTATGCTATTTTCTTTTGTTTTCTTGTAATGTGGTGGGTGAAATTCTGATACTTAAGAGCTCATACAGCCAGACTCGCTGGCTCAGCCTGTAATCCCACGTTTTGGGAGGCTGAGGTGAGTGGATTGCCTGAGCTCCAACCTGCCTGAGCCCGCAGGTTGGAGACCCACCTGGGCAACTTGGTGTGACCTCATCTCTACAATAAATCACAAAATTTGCCCGGCGTGGTAGCGCGCGCCTGTAGTTCCAGCTACTTGGAAGACTGAGGCGGAAGGATCGCCAGACCCCAACAGATTGAGGCTGCGGTGGCCGGGAGCATGCCACTGCACTCCAGTCAGGGTGACAGAGTTGAGACTCCAACTCAAAGAAAAAAAAAAAAGACCATACTTCCAGAGGCATCAGTTCTGTCATTTCCTTGTTTTCCTTGTGCTTACATTTTTAGCATTATCTTCCATTGTTTCTTGATAGTACTCTAATCCATTTGTCCATTTTGTGAGTGTTTAGTTAAAACTAGATAACTTGTAAATCTACTTAATTAAATACACAGTATGATGCAGTATGTTAAATGGTTTTGAATTAGTATTATCACCCTCTTGGTATAATGCCTTTTCCACCTTCAGGAAAACTTGACTATCTGAGCAACAGGTGAAAGTTGACACTATTAATAGGTTAATATGTACTATATAAGTAAGATGTGTGTGTGTATGTGTATGTGTGTGTTCTCCGCCCACTCCACTCTATCTGGTGTCCTATACTTTGGAAAACCAGCATAAACAATAAATATTTTGGGTGAGGCAGTCCAGACTTCTGTAGATGTATATAGTAAGGGGATTGATTCACTCCAGTCTAGGAACATCAGGGAAGGTCTTTAAGTGGGTAGGAGTTTACATTTGGAAGTAAGAGAGGGAATGAATGTTTGTTTTTCTTTTCTTTTTTTTTTTTTTGAGTCGGAGTCTCACTCTGTCACACAGGCTGGAGTGCAGTGGCACGTTCACGGCCACCGCAGCCTCTCTACCTGCTGGACTCAGGCGATCCTTCCATCTCAGTCTTCCAAGTAGCTGGAACTACTGATGTATGCCACCATGCCTGGTAAATTTTTGGATTTATTGCAGAGACGAGGTCTTGCCAAGTTGACCAGCCCGATGTCAAACCCCTGGACTCAGGCAGTCCTCTCGCCTCTACCTCCCAAAGTGCTGGGATTACAAGTTTGAGCCACCATACCTGGCCTTGGGAATGAGTATTTCAGAAGCAGGAAGCTGGTGATCTAGGTGGGTTGGTAGCATGGGGGAATGATATTTGAACTTTATCCTGAGGACAGTGAAGTGCATTTGAAAGGTTTTAATCTCAAAAGTGACGTGATCTTCTCTGTGTATATTTTTTAAAGTTTTAACTTGGATTGCTATGGGGAGAATGTATTAGAGTGCAATGAAATTCCAACTGGGAGGGGTTTTTTTGTTTTTGTTTTTTTGAGTTGGAGTCTCACTCTGTCACCTAGTCTGGAGTGCAGTGGCACGTTCACAGCTACTGCAGTTTTGAATGGCTGGACTCAGGTGATTCTTTTGCCTCAGTCTTCTAAGTAACTTGAACCACAGGCATATGCCACCATGCCCAGCTAATTTTTTTTTTTACTGTAGAGATGAGGTGTTGCCAAGTTGCTTTGGCTGGTCTTGAACCTCTGGGCTAAGGCAATCGTGTCACCTTTACCTCCCAAAGTTCTGGGATTATAGGCGTAAGCCACTGTGCCTGGCTAGGAGGTTCTTTAACTAGTGCAGTAGTCCTGGCAAGATATGATGGCACTGACTGAGGTGGTAATAGTAGGGAATAAGAGAGTTAGGAATTTAAATCAGTAGGACCTGGTTATTTATTTCATCTGGTGATTGAAACTGAGGGGGTAAAGATTAAACATGACTCCTAGGCCTCTTGCCTTGAGCAGCAGGATGGATAGTGATGCTGTTAACTGATACGAATTTTTTTTTTTTTTTTTGAGTTGGAGTCTCACTCTGTCGCCCAGACTGGAGTGCAGTGGCACACTCCTGGCCACCGCAGCCTCCACCTGCTGGGCTCCGGCGATCCTTTCGCCTCAGCCTTCCGAGTAGCTGGAACTGCAGGCATGTGCTACCATGCCCAGCTAATTTTTTGATTTATTGTAGAGATGAGGTCTCACCAAGTTGCCCAGGCGGGTCTCGAACCCACGGGATCAGGCAATCCACTCACCTCAGCCTCCCAAGGCGCAGGATTACAGGCTGAGCCACCGAACCTGGCTTGATATGAATTTAAATTTGATCATTTTGAGGTGTCTCTGACCAACGAGGAAAGGTGTCCAAAAAGTAATTGAATATAGAAGTCTGGAGCTCGAGAATGAGGTTTGAAAATGGGGATAGAGGTTTGATCTTCTTATTTATCTCTATGTATAGTAACTAAAACTATGGGAATCACTGATAGCACCTAGGAAAAATGTGTGTTATGAGAGATGGTCTAAAAAGAGGTAAAGTAGATTGGCTGTGATGTGCAGGAAGAAGGGAAACAGCAGCCAGAATTGGAAGAAAAAAACAAAGGAGTGACTGGTGTTTGAAAAACCAGGGGAAAGACTATTTCAAGAAGGAAATGATTGTCAAAATTGAGTGCTGCCAAGATGAAAAGCCAACAAAAAAAGGACTACAAATGTCTTTTGAATTTAGCATTCTGTACTTGGTCAGTGGCCTTTACAAAAACAGTTTGATAGCATGGAAGCTAAGAGATGAGAGAGGAGAGGCAAACTGTTTTAAGAAGTTTGGGTATAGTAAGAGAAGAGGCAGATTGATGAGGCTCTTATAATCTCCAGACAAGAGTTAATGATGATCTGAATTAGCACAATGGCGGTAGGAATGGAGAAAAAGAGACAGTCCAGAAATAATTAGGATATAAAGCCAGCTGCTCTCAATGATTGGATGTCATGCTGGAGATAAGGAAATAATTGTCAAGAGTGACTGCGATGTTTGTGGCTTGAAACTGAGAAAGTATTGGTTCAGATTCCTAATTTCTTATATTGGTGTTTCTCAACCTCTTTTTTTTTGAATTGGAGATTCACTCCATTGCCCAGGCTGGAGTGCAGTGACACACTCACAGCCACCCCAGCGTCAACCTGCTGGGCTTAGGTTATCCTTCTGCCTCAGCCTTCCAAGTAGTCTGAACTACAAGCGCGTGCTACCACGCCTGGCTAATTTTTTGATTTATTGTAGAGATGAGGTCTCACCAAATTGCCCACGTTGTTCTTGAACCCATGGGCTCAGGCAGTCCTCTTACACCTCGACCTCCCAAAGTGCTGGGATTACAGGCTTAAGCCACCATGCCTGGCCTTTTTTTTTTGGAATAGGGATCTCACGCTGTCACTCAGGCTTGAGTGCAGTGGCATGCTCATGGCCACCACAGCCTCGACCTTCTGGGCTCAGGCAATCCTCTGTCTTAGCCTTACAAGTATTTGGAACTACAGGCGCGTGCCACAATGCCCGGCTAATTTTTTTGATTTATTGTAGAGACAAGGTCTCACCATGTCATCCAGGCTGATCTGGAACCCATGGGCTCAGGCAGTCCTCTTGCCTCTGCCTCCCAAAGTGCTGGGATTACAGCCGTGAGCCACGGCACCTGGCTAATCAATTTATTTTATTTTTGTTTTTTTGAGTTGGGGTCTCACTCTGTCATGCAGGCTGGAGTGCAGTGGCTTGCTCACGGCCACCGCAGCCTCCACCTATTGAGCTCAGGTGATTCTTCTGCCTCAGCTTTCCAAGTAGCTGGAACGACAGGCACATGCTACCATGCCCAGTGATTTATTGTAGAGATGAGGTCTTACTAAATTGCCCAGGCTGGTCTTGAACCCATGGGCTCAGTCAGTCCTTTCACCTTGGCCTCCCAAAGTGCTGGGATTATAGGCATGAGCCAACACGCCCGGCCTTCAATTTCTTAAAAGTATTTTTATTCTCAGATGCTGTGGTTCACACCTGTAATCCCAGCACTTTGAGAGGCTAAGGTGGGAAGATTGCTTGAGCCCATGAGTTTGAGATTAACCTAGGCAACATAGGGAGACCTCCTCTCTACAAAAAATAAAAAAATTAGCCAGGCATGGTGCTTATAGTCCCACAACTTAGGAGGCAGAGGCAGAAGGATCACTTGAGACCAGAAGCTTAAGACTGCAGTGAGCGGTGATTGGTGCCACTGCAACCTGGTATGACCAACAGAGTGAAACTGCAACTAAAATTTAAAAATTAATTTTATGTATTTATTTATTTTGAGTTGGAATCTCACTGTGTCGCCCAGGCTGGAGTGCAGTGGCATGCTCACAGCCACCATAGCCTTGACCCGCTGGGCTCAGGCGATACTTCCACCTCAGCTGATCCTTCCACCTCAGCCTTCCACATAACTGGAACTACTGGCATGTGCCACCACACCCAGCTAATTTTTTGATTTACTGTAGAGACTAGGTCTCCCCAACTTCCCCAGGCTGGTCTTGATCTCCTGGGCCCAGGCAGTTGTTTTGCCTCAGCCTCCCAAAGTGCTGAGATTACAGGCATGAGCCACCTCGCTTGGCTTAGAGTTTTCAAACGTTATAACTCATCCTAGGTCATCCTGTTTCCCTCAGTGCCACTGCCACCATCTCTCCTACACACAGACACACACACTCTTCAGAAACAAAAACAAGAACTGGGAGTATTAATTCAAATGATTGTTTTTGTTTTTCCTTTGAAATGGTAGCCTTCAGATGACTACCTAACTATCTGCCAGTACCTACAATTTTCTATTTCTTCTGTACATATTAGTGTTTGTATCGTTTGATATTTGTATTTCCTGTTCATAGTAAGAACTGGACTGTGCCTCACTTGAGAGACTGAATGAGGCAATAGTTAGTGTAGTTGAATTCAAAAGCAGCATTGAGGCTGGGTGTGGTAATCCTAGCACTTTGGAAGGTAAAGGCAGGAGGATTGTTTGAAGCCAGGAGTTCAAGAACAGCCTAGGCAACATAGTGAAACCTGGTCTCTACAAAAAAATTTTTAAAAATTGGCCAGGTGCAGTTGTGGTGCACCTGTAGTCTCAGCTACTTGGGAGGCTCAGGTGAAAGATTGCCTGAGCCCAGAAGGTTAAGGTTGTGGTGAACCATGATCATGCCATTGCATTCCAGTCTATGCAAGAGTGAGAAAGAAAGAAAACAAAGGAGTCCTTTTGTGATTGGTATGCTATTAAATTAAGGTATATAATGCCAAGAACATTGACTTTTGTCTGAAAGACCTGGTTTATACTCTCCCACTTATTAGCTGGGTCCTTCTGCAAATAATGCCCTAGTTTCCCCACCTCTAAAATGAGAGTTCTTTGTGAGCTTAAGCAAAGCAAATACCTACAAAATCATTGCCAATTATAAGAATTTTCTCTGAGAACATCTTCTCTATAGGTATTAGACTGACTTTGGGATATTTGAAAGATATTTCAAATAGCATATCCTGGTTTTTCATCTGGATTCAGTAGATAAAAATCTTTTCACCATGACCAGAGACTTTTGAAAACATTCTGTACTGTACTTGAAAAGGCTGCTTCACAGCTAGTAGTAAGGACACAAATGTGTGACTTTCTTGGCAGAAAAGTTGTGATCCTTGCCTGCCCTGGTACCTGACAGAGGTCTTGTCCCAGCAGGACATAGAAAATAAGTAACTTGATATAGTTATTTGTTGTATACTGCAGCTTAATTGGTTTAATAAACTGGTTTAATCACAAAAATTAGGCTGGGCATGGTGGCTCAAGCCTATAATCCCAGCACGTTGGGGGGGCCAAGGTGATAGGATTGCATGAGCCCACTGGTTCCAGACCAGCCTGGGCAACTTGGCGAGACCTCATCTCTACAATAAATAAAAAAATCAAGCCAGGCTCGGTGGCTCAGCCTGTAATCCCGCGCCTTTGGGAGGCTAAGGTGGGTGGATTACCTGAGCCCGCGGGTTCGAGACCCGCCTGAACAACTTGATGAGACCTCATCTCTACAATAAATCAAAAAAAACATTAGCCGGGCGTGGTAGCGCCCGCCTGTAATTCTGGCTACTCAGAAGGCTGAGGTGGAAAGATTGCCGGAGCCCAGCAGGTGAGGCTGCAGTGGCCGGGAGCGGCCACTGCACTCCAGTCTGGGCGACAGAGTGAGACTCCAACTCAAAATAAAAAAATAAAAATCAGCTGGGCATGGTGACTTGTGCCTGTAGTTCCAGCTATTTGGAAGGTTTAGATAGAAGGATCACCTGAACCTAGCAGGTCAAGGCACGCTCACGGCCACTGCACTACAGTCTGGACAACGGAGTGAGACTCTGACTCAAAGAAAAAAAAAAGGCCGATGCTGTGGCTCAAGTATGTAATCCCAGCACTTTGGGAGGCCGAGGGGAGAGGATTGCCTGAGACCAGGGGTTCAAGACTAGCCTGGGCAACTTGGTGAAACCTCGTCTTGACAATAAATCAAAAAAATTAGCTGGGCTTGGGGGCTTGTGCCTGTAGTTCCAGCCACTTGGAAGACTGAGGTGAAAGGATTGCCTGAGCTCAGCAGGTCGAGGCTGCAGCAGCCATGAGTGTGCCACTGCACTCCAGCCTGGGTGATGGAGTACGACTCCAACTCAAAAAAAAAAAAAACAAAAAACAACCTAACATTGCTGTTTGTTTATTTATTTATTTAAACAATTGTTTTATTTCTTGACTACATAGACAAATTTATGCAACCATGACAGAGGCTGTGGATGATTCATATTTCCAATCGAGAAGGAGGACTTGCTTGGTCTTGTAGTATTGAGCCAATCGGTAAATTCGACTCTATCAAAATCAGGCGGAATATAGCATCCTTATTCTTTTTGTTTCTCTCAAGATGCTTTCGAACAGCAACTGCTTTCTTTTTTTTTTTTTTTGAGTTGGAGTCTCACTCTGTCACCCAGACTGGAGTGCAGTGGCACGCTCCCGGCCACCGCAGCCTCGACTTGCTGGGCTCTGGCGATCCTTCTACCTCAGCCTTCCAAGTAGCTGGAACTACAAGCGCACACCACCACGCCCAGCTAATTTTTTAAAAATTTATTGTAGAGATGAGGTCTCACCAAGTTGCCCAGGCGGGTCTCGAACCAGCGGGCTCAGGCAATCCACTCATTTCAGCCTCCCAAAGCACGGGATTACAGGCTGAACTTGTAAGCCCGGCTTGCAACTGCTTTCTTTTCTTTCTTTTTTTTTTTAAGTTTTAAGTCTCACTCTGTCACCCAGACTGGAGTGCAATGGCTGCTCCCGGCCACTGCAGCCTCGACCTGTTGGGCTCCAGCGATCCTTCTGCCTCAGCCTTCCAAGTAGCTGGAACTACAGGTGTGCGCAACCACGGCCAGCTAATTTTTGATTTATTGTAAGAGATGAGGTCTCATCCAGTTGCCCAGGCGGGTCTCGAACCCGCGGACTCAGGCAATCCACTCACCTCGACCTCCCAAAGTGCTGGGATTACAGGCTGAGCCACTGAGCCCGGCCGCAACTGCTTTCTTAATTAAATGGTATAGATCCTCAGGAAGATCAGGAGCAAGCCCTTTCAACTTAAGGATTCTCAAGATTTTATTGCCTGTCACAAAGCGAACTTGTGCCACACCATGTGAGCCCCTCAGGATCACACTGATCTGTGAGGGAGTCAGGCCCTTCTTGGCCAGTTTGTAAATCTGCTCCTTCACATCATCAGATGTCAACTTTAGTCAAGTGGTGACGCTGCTGCCGTAGGGCAGCACCGATTGGGACAGGCCATTCCCAGGAGCGTGCCTGGGACCCATGATGGCGGCAGCTGGGTGCAGAAAGAGAACGAGGCAGGAAACGCTGCTGACATGCTCTTTAATTTGTATTAACAGGATCTAACCAGAGGCTGCAAGCCAGATATGTCTTAGAGGGACTAATACAACATTTTTTGAAAACTGAGCAAACATTAAACAATGAACTGTATATAAAATACACAGTTCTAGCTTCTCTTGACAGTGAGATCTAGTAAGACTGACAATTGGGAGAGAAATGTGAATGAAATACTTAAGGGTTGTTTCAGGAGCCCAAACTAGGACTAGTATAAGTTACTCAGATGTCAGTTTCATTCGAAATAATGGAAACCTTAATAATTGTAGTGTGAAATGAAATGGATTGCTTTTGGAATAATATGTTCCTTATCACTGGTAGTGTTCAGATATGGGTGTGGGTCAGGGAGATAGAACAGTAATTCTGAGTATCAGAGAAGAGACTAGACTAATAACCTTAATCTATTCTTGATTGAGCCTGTGGTTTCTGTAGGATAAAGTGTAAAGTTACATGGAACAAGTAGAATGAGATTCTCTAGGCCTTTATTTCTCCCCACTTCATTCAATTTGGAGTAAAGATGTGGTATGAGAGAAATCATACTTTATAATACTATTGCCAGTCTCTCTGATTCTGGAATCAAAGCTCAAAAGGTAGGCCATATAGCCCAGAGGTATATTTTTGTTCTTGAAGCAAAGTTTCAGAAACACTTTGCTTCTCAAATATACTTGAATGTTCTTTTAGTGGATAATGAAAATTATTGCTTTATTTTGGATGCCAGGTAGATGATATTGCCAATATGCCACTTAATTTTAATAATTTAGAAATTCTTTGGGTGTGGCTTATTTCATTTATCTTTCTCCATTTTCTTTTTCTTTTTTCTTTTTTTGGTTTATTGTAGAGATGAGGTCTTACCAAGTTGCCCAGGCTGGTCTCAAACCCATGGGCTCAGGCAATCCTCTCATCTCGACCTCCCAAAGTCCTGGGATTTTAGGTGTGAGGCACCACGCCCAGCCCTCCATTTTCTATACAAATTTTCATATTCCTAGTCTTGATTTTTTTTTGTTATATTTTAATTTTGTAGAATTCATTGCAAATTGCTTCAGAGCCTCTGGAAAATTGAAATTTTAAAATGTTGGGTGTTGGCTGGTCGTGGTACTTTCCCAACTACCTTTACCTTGACTATTCTTCTGCCTCAGGCCTCCAAGTAGCTGGAACTACAGGTGTGTACCACCATGCCTAGTTAATTTTTTGATTTATTATAGAGATGAAGTCTCATCAATTGCCTGGGCTGGTTTCTTTTTTTTTTTTTTGAGTTGGAGTCTCACTCGGTCGCCCAGACTGGAGTGCAGTGGCCGCTCCCGGCCACCGCAGCCTCGCCTGCTGAGCTCCGGCGATCCTTCCACCTCAGCCTTCCGAGTAGCCAGAATTACACGCGCGCGCTACCACGCCTGGCTAATTTTTTGATTTATTGTAGAGATGAGATCTCGCTGCCCAGGCGGGTCTCGAACCCATGGGCTCAGGCAATCCACTCACCTCAGCCTCCCAAAGGCGCAGGATTATAGGCTGAGCCACCGAGCCCGGCTCTGGGCTAGTTTCAGACCTCTGGGTTCAGGTAATCATCTTGCCTCCAACTTCCAAAGTGCTGGCATTACAGGTGTGAGCTACCGCACCTAGCAGATGTAACATTTAAGAGCATGCTATGTGCTGTGCATTGTATTGTAGATGCAAAGACAAATCCAAGAGTTCTTGCTTTCAGATTTAATGATTTAGAAGTGAGAGAATGATAAGGGTATAAACTGAAACTGTTATTGGAGGTAGTTGGTAGGAACCAATTTGGAGTAACTAGTTAAAATCAGTTTGCTGATTTGCTGGCTTTAGGGAGTTCATAACTGACTCCAAGACTGGGTCAATGGGGATGACATTAATTCTGATAGGAAAAGTAGAAGAAACTGGTTTAGGAGAAAGTGAAGTGGAGATAGCCAGTAGGCAGGAGGTTGTGACAATAGGGATTTGGAACTTAGTTCAAAAATAGAGGTTGAGCTGGGTATGGTGGCTCACACCTGTAATCCTAGCACTTTGGGAGGTGAAGGTGAGAGGATTGCCTGAGTCCAGGCATTCGAGACCAGCCTGGGCAACTTGGCAAGACCTTGTCTCTACAATAAATCAAAAAAGTTAGCCTGATGTGATGGTGTGTGACTGTAGTTCCAGCTACTTGGAAGACTGAGATGAAAGGATCACCTGAGTGACAGAGTGAGACTCCGATTCAAAACAACAACAATAAAATAGAGGTTGAAGCTAAGGGAGATCATGAGCTCGAAATGGGGTCGGGAGGTCCTCTACCTGAGAAGGGGGACCAAGGGTAGAATTTGGGTACACACTGACACTGAGAAGTTAGCTTTGGAAATGGACCACAGTAAGAAACCTGAGAAGAACCCGGGCTCAGTGGCTCAGCCTGTAATCCCGTGCCTTTGGGAGGCTGAGGTGAGTGGGTTGCCTGAGCCCGCTGGTTCGAGACCTGCCTGGGCAACTTGGCGAGACCTCATCTCTACAATAAATCAAAAATTAGTCAGGCATGGTAGCGTGCGCCTGTAGTTCCGGCTACTTGGAAGGTTGAGGCAGAAGGATCGCCAGAGCCCAGCAGGTCGAGGCTGCGGGGGCCGGGAGCAGCCACGGCACTCAGGTCTGGGCGACAGAGTGAGACTCCAACTCAAAAAAAAAAAAAAAAAAAAAAGAGAAAGAAACCTGAGAAGACCTGGGAGAGGGTGTTGTTGTCAGAATCATGGGTAGAGTTTCAGGAAGTCAAAGGTGATTATCCATGACAAATTAGAAAGTCAGATAAAAGGAATACTGACAGGGTCACTGGACTTAGCAGTTTAAACTGCCTTTTTCTGAGGCATTTTTGTTTTGTGTCGTATAGTTTTTACAGTGGAATATGTTTGGTTGGGTATGGTGGCTCACACCTGTAATCCCAGCACTTTGGAATCATGTCATCATTCCCCCCACCCCCCAAGAGACAGGGTCTCACTCTGTCACGCAGCGTGGAGTGCAGTGGCACAATCATAGCTCACTGTAGCCTCGACCTCATGGGCATAGGTGATTCTTTTACCTCAGTCTCCCAAGTAGCTGGGACTACAGGCATATGGTCAGGAATGGCTTTTACCTAAATTTTGGATTGAGTACCTGGTAAATGCTGTTGCTGGGGGTGGGTGGGAAGAAGTTAGAAATTAAGTTTGTGGGCCAAACTTGGTGGGTCGTCTGTAATTCTAACACTTTGGGAGACCGAGATGAGTGGATTGCCTGAGCCCATGGGTTTGAGACGAGCCCGGGCAACTTGACAAGACCTTATCTCTACAACAAATCAAAAATTAGCTGGGCATGGTAGTGCACACCTGTAGTTCCGGCTACTTGGAAGGCTGAGGCAGAAGGATCACTGGAGGCCAGCAGGTCGATGCTGGGGTAGCCGTGAGCGTGCTGCTGCACTACAGCCTGGGTGATGGGGTGAGACTCTGCCTCAAAAAAAAAAAGATGTTTGTTTTGTATATCCAAGTGGAGATTTCAGTTATTTATAGATAGTTTTGTACTTTTTTGTTTCTTGTTTTTTTTTTGAGTCAGAGTCTCCCTCTTTCATCCAGGCTGGAGTGTAGTGGCACACTCACGACCACCACAGCCTCGACCTACTGGGCTCATATGATCCTCTACCTAAGCCTTTTTAGTAGCTGGAATCACAGGCCCTCTTTACCACACCCAGCTAATTATCTATCTATCTATCTATTTATTTATTTATTTATTTATTTATTGTAGAGATGAGGTCTTGCCAAGTTGCCCAGGTGGTCTCGAACCCCTGGAGTCAGGCAGTCGTCTTGCCTCTGCCTCCCAAAGTGCTGGGATTACAGGTGTGAGCCACTGCACCTAGCTAAAAACTATTTTTATTTATTTATTTTTTAATTTTTTGAGTTGGAGTCTTACTCTGTTGCCCAGGCTGGAGTGCAGTGGCACACCATGGCCATTGCAGCCTTGACCTACTGGGCTGAGGTGATCCTTCCGCTTCAGCCTTCCAAGTAGCTGAAACTACAGGCGTGTGCCACTATGCTCAGCTAAATTTTTTGATTTATTGTAAAAATGAGGTCTCACCAAGTTGCCCAGGTTGATCTGCTAAAAAATATTTTTAACTTTATTCTAGCCCATAGACCTAACTTATGTTTTATAGGAAATACAGGGAATGGGGTATAAGTTTAATAACACAAAACCAGAATGTGAGGCGTTCTGTAAGACAGCTGACTTAGTCTATTCAGAAAGTCAATATCAAAGGCAAATAAAAGGGTTGTGGGTGAGGATAGAGGCTTTGTAGATTAAAAGTGATCAAATATTGAAATATAATGATATTGTATTTATTCGAATGTCTATTGTTTGGAGATATGTACTGAAATAAATGTGAATGAAATGATTTGTCAGAAATTTGCTTCAAAATAATACAGGGTCTGGGAGAGGTAGAGGGAGGCATAGATGAATGGCTGTTACTTGATAATTTAATCTGGATGATGAGTGTGTTGAGATTCATTTTACTTACTATTCTGTCTGCTTTGTGTATATTTTGAATTTTCCATGATAAAAATGTTAAAATAGCCGGGCTCGGTGGCTCAGCCTATAATCCCGTGCCTTTGGGAGACTGAGGTGAGTGGATTGCCTGAGCCCGTGGGTTCAAGACCCACCTGGGCAGCGAGACCTCATCTCTACAATAAATCAAAAAATCAGCCGGGCATGGTAGCGCATGCCTGTAATTCCGGCTACTTGGAAGACTGAGGAGGAAGGATCGCCGGAGCCCAGCAGGCGAGGCTGCGGTGGCTGGGAGCGGCCACTGCACTCCAGTCTGGGCGACCGAGTGAGACTCCAACTAAAAAAAATTTAAAAATTAAAATGTTAAAATAAAATAACAAATACTGCTTGGCGCAGTGGCTTAATCCTGTAATCCCAGCACTTTGGAAGGCTGAGGTGAGAGGACTGCCTGGGCTCAGGCGTTCGAGACCAGTCAGAGCAACTTGGTGAGACTTCATTTCTACAATTAATCAAAAAAATTAGTCAATGTGGTGGCACGTGCCTGTAGTTCCAATTGCTTGGAAGGCTGAGGTGGAAGGATCGCTTGAGCCCAGCCGGTCGATGCTGTGGTGGTCTTGAATGTGCTACTGCACTTCAACCTGGATGAAAGAGTAAGACTCCAACTAAAAAAAACAAAAACAAAAAACAAAACACATACAATATTTATTTGTTACATATATTGACTGAGCTTTGGGGGAAAACTGAACTATAAAGGATATTTTGAGATTATTAAAGAAATGTGAATATGTGCTAGATATTATGTATTTTGTTAATTTTCTTAGGTTTGAAAATGGTATCATGGTATGTAAAGGGTCCTTATTATGGGATGCATACTGAAATAATTGGATGAAGTGCTGAGTTATAACATTTACAACTTTCAAATGTACATTTAAAAATATAGGCCGGGCTTGGTGGCTCAGCCTGTGGTCCCAGCACCTTGGGAGGCCAAAGTAAGTGGATTGCCTGAGCATTCCTTAGAACTAATGAAGGGTGCACTTCCCCCTATCTCCCATGCATTCCCAGTGGGTAGCTTTGGGGGATACTTGACTTCCCTGTAGATAGTGCCCAATTTACTGGAAGATCAAATGAATCCCCGCCTGCTCCCCCTCTGAAGGGTCACAAGTCCTGTGATCTGCATAACTTTTGTAATTACAAGTTTTGAGATGTCTACAATCCTTGCCCAATGCATGATGTCTTAGGTCTTGTAAATTCCCTTTACTCTAGGCAAGCTTGATTGCCACTATGAGATACCTCTGGCATCAGGAAGTCTGTGTTTCTGAAAGAACAAAGTAAGAAGAGTTCATCTTTATCTAAAGTATGCATTTCTCCAAAACTTAGCTTCTACCTTTTCATCATTATGTTAGGGTTTAGGGACAAGATTTTAAAAAATGCATTTCCTGCTCTTGGTCTGTCCTTTCAGAGAAGTCTCAGCTTCACAATTTGAGTCAAATGATCTCATGCAAGTTGCAGCATCTCTGAACCTGGTTTCTTTGCTATTAAGTGGATATGCTACTAAATTATTAACTTTCTCATTGGTTGTTGGTTTTTTTTTTTTTTGAGTTGGAGTCTCACTCTGTCGCCCAGATTGTAGTGCAGTAGCACGCTCCCGGCCACCACAGCCTCGACTTGCTGGGCTCCGGCGATCCTTCCACCTCAGTCTTCCAAGGAGCTGGAACTACAGGCATGCGCTACCATGTCCAGCTAATTTTTGATTTATTGTAGAGATGAGATCTCGCCAAGTTGCCTAGGTGGGTCTTGAACCCGTGGGTTTAGGCAATCCGCTTGCCTCGGCTTCCCAAAGTGCTGGGATTACAGGCTGAACCACCGAGCCCGGCCTCTCATTGGTTGTTATGAGTCAATTAGATTCTTTATTTGAAAACTTTTTTGAAAACAAAAGTATGATTCTGGAGCTCATTTGATTTATTATTTAATTGTTGTCCTCAAACCAGGGATTAAATTAGCTGATTTCATCTAGCCCCTGACAAATTTTTTGGCTGGCATACTGTTGTGAAAATTGTGTATGAGTGTAGTCCCACTTGTGGTCACCCCAGTGTTGACCTGCTGGGCTCCAGTGATCCTTTCACCTCAGCCTTCCAAGTAGCTGGAGCTACAGGCGTGCAGCATCATGCCCGACTAATTTTTTTATTTTTAGTAGAAACAAGGTCTCACCAAGTTGCCTGGACTGGTCTTGAGCCCACAGGCTCAGGCATTCCACTCGTCTTGGCCTCCCGAAGTGCTGGAATTACAGGCTGAACCACCAAGCCCAGCTGCTGTACTACTCTTGTAACTGCCTTGTTAAAAATATTTGACCGCCGGGCTCGGTGACACAGCCTGTAATCCCGTGCCTTTGGGAGGCTGAGGTGAGTGGATTGCCTGAGTCCGCGGGTTCAAGACCCGCCTGGGCAGCGAGACCTCATCTCTACAATAAATCAAAAAATCAGCCGGGCGTGGTAGCGCTTGCCTGTAATTCCAGCTACTCGGAAGGCTGAGGCAGAAGGAGGAAGGCTGAGGCAGAAGGATCGCCAGAGCCCAGCAGGTCGAGGCTGCAGTGGCCAGGAGCAGCCACTGCACTCCAGTCTGGGCGACAGAGTGAGACTCCAACTAAAAAAAAAAAAAAAAAAATTTGACCAACTAGGCACAGTGGCACCTGTAGTTCCAACTACTCAGAAGGCTAAGGTGGGAGGATCTTTGAGACCAGAAATTTGAGGCTGCAGTGCTCTAATTGCACCTGTGAACAGCCACTGTACTCCCAGCCTGGGTAACATAGTGAGGCCCCATCCCTTTAAAATAAATTATTGACCTCTTTGTCCTTGTGGAGGCATTTCAGATTGTGGTCAGCTGAAATTCCAGGATGTTAGCAGATTTGTTTCTTTATCAGTGATGGTGCATACACCAACCCACAGTTCTGATGGGTTTGCTGTTTCCAGGAGCTTTTCTTTTTAAGAAACAAACAGAACCTGGTATTAGGGATCAAACAAGTCAGGTTTGACTTTGATTAACTTCCTGGTTTGGTCAGGGTTGACTTTTTTTTGTTTCTGGTAAAGACAGGGTCTTGCTCTGTGGCCCAGACTGGTCTCGAATTCCTAGCCTCAAGTGATCCTCCCACCTCAATCTCCCAAAGTGCTGGGATGACAGACATGAGCCACTGCACTCTGCCAGGATTTACTTTAGTTAGCTTCCTGGCTTGTCTCTTAATCTCTGGGTCTTATTTTTCTCACCTGTAAAATGGGGGTTAATGCCCACTTCTCAAGATTATTTTGAAGATTAGAAATTATTTCTGCAAAGAGATTGGCACTTGTCATATCTTACTACCTTGCTAAGGCTATGGACTCTATACCTCAATGTACTCTTACCCTTTAATTAACTGGTATGTGGATTTAGCTTTTTTATTTTTATTTTATTGTATTTTTTTGATTTATTGTAGAGATGAGGTCTTGCCAAGTTGCCCAGGCAGGTCTTGAACCCACGGGCTCAGGCAATCCACTCACGTCAGCCTCCCAGAGGTGTGGGATTACAGGTTGAGCCACTGAGCTCGGCTTAGCTTTTTTATTTTTTGAGATGGACTTGCTGTGTTGCCCAGGCTTGCCTCCAACTCCTGGCTTAAGTGATCCTCCCACTTCAGTCTCCCAAGTACTGGGACTACAGGCATGTGACAATAATGTTTTAACCCAAGAATCTTGTGTTGATGTTTATTTGTTTGAGAATTCTTATTGAAGGAGGGGCCAGCTGAAAAAAGCCATTTCAACTTGAAAAAAGGAAGGTTTCTTATATTCTTTAAGGAGGAGGCCAAATGTTGGGAGATAAGTTTATTTTTTTCCTCTTTCCCCAGTACCACTAAGTAACTTTAATGCATCACGATAAGTTATAAAGGTTATGCCCAGCAGTCATTATTCCTTGTTTAAAGCCTTAGCTTGTTCTTAGTGCCAGGGCAGTTACAATAACATTTTATTAGAAAGCTTTCCTTTGCAAGGCCGGATGTGGTGGCTCACACCTATTATCCCAGCACTTTGGGAGGGTGAGGTGAGAGGATTGCCTGAGCCTACCGGTTCAAGACCAGCCTGGGCAACTTGGTGAGACCTCATCTCTACAATAAATTAAAAAATTAACCAGGTGTGGTGGTACGCACCTGTAGTTCCGGCTACTTGGAAGGCTGAGGCGGAAGGATCGCCTGAACCCAGCAGGTCGAGACTGCAGTGGCCATGAGCATGCCATTGCATATCAGTCTGGCAACAGAGTGAGACTCCAACTCAAAAAAAAAAAAAGAAGAAGAAAGAAAGCTTTCCTTTGCAAAGAGGAATCCACCCAGTTTAACACCAGGACAAGGGCCATAATTTGAAAAGATTGACTACCTGAGGCACTTTGGGAGGGCAAGGTGAGAGAATTACCTGAGCCCACTGGTTTGATACCAGCCTGGGGAACTTGGCAAGACTTCATCTCTACAATAAATCAAAAATTAGCCAGGTATGGTGGCATGTGCCTGTAATTCCAGCTACTTGGAAGGCTAAGGCAGAAGAATCACCTGAGCCCAGCAGGTCAAGGCTGCAGTGGCTGTGAGTATGCCGCTGCACTCCAGCCTGGACGACAGAGTGACTCCAACTCGAAAAAACAAAAAGAAAAGAAAAGATTGGCTGCTTCATGGTGCTTCAGGGCCCATCTCTCCTTTGAAGATTGTCACATCATTTCCTAGAAAATGAAGGCTGAGCCAGGCTCGGTGGCTCAGCCTATAATCCTGCGCCTTTGGGAGGCTGAGGTGAGTGGATTGCCTGCGCCCGCGGGTTCGAGACCCGCCTGGGCAACGAGACCTCATCTCTACAATAAATCAAAAAATCAGCTGGGTGTGGTAGCGCATGCCTGTAATTCCAGCTACTTGGAAGGCTGAGGCGGAAGGATCGCTGGAGCCCAGCAGGTCGAGGCTGCGGTGGCCGGGAGCGGCCACTGCACTCCAGTCTGGGCAACAGAGTGAGACTCCCACTCAAAAAAAAAAAAAAAAGAAAGAAAATGAAGGCTGCTTCCTTAATCTCTTATAAAGAGCTCTCATATCATTCTTTTAGGCAGATGTCTTCATGTGGTTGCCTGGTAATTTTGGTATACTTTTTGGAAAATAGACTGTGAACATAAACCTTTAGTTTGGAAAGACCTAGAGCCAGCAGCTATTCACCTGTAGTTCCAACTACTTGGAAGGCTGAGGCGGAAGGATCACCAGAGCCCAGCAGGTTGAGGCTGCGGTAGCCGGGAACGGCCACTGCACTCCAGTCTGGGTGACAGAGTGAGACTCCAACTAAAAAAAAAAAAAAAGAAAGTGTAATGATATTGTGCCCATCCCATACAGGAGCAGCTGGCTATATATAGCTTGTGTTTCTCTGGTAAAATTATGCATAATTTTGAAATTTTTATGAATTTCAAATGTTTAAACATACCATTGATTAAATGGAGCACTACTGCAGTCTTGCTACTCACTGGTGGGTGACCTGAGTCTCAGTTTTTTCATCTATCTTAGGGCCTATATTAGTTTGCTGGGGCTACCATAACAAAATGTACCATAGATTGGGTGGCTTAAATGTTTTTATTTTGTCACTGTTCTAGAGGCTAGAAGTCTGTGATCAAGGTGTTGACAGGGCTGATTTCTTCTGAGGCTTCTTTTCTTGGCTTCTAGATAGCCGTTTTTATGTTCACATGGTGTTCTACCTCTCTTCTCTTTTTTTTTCTTTTAAAGTCGGTGTCTCACTCTGGCGCCCAGGTTGAAGTACAGTGGCATGACCACGACTCACTGCAGCCTTGAACTTCTGGGCTCAAGCTAATTGCTTGAACTCCTGCCTCAGCCTCCCAGGTAGCTGGGACTACAGGTGCATCACCATGCTTGGTTAATTTTTTTTTTTAGTTGGAATCTTACTCTGTTGCCCAGGCTGGAATGCAGTAGCATAATCATGGCTACCACAGCCTCAACCAACTGGGCTCAGGTGATCCTTCCACTTCAGCCTGCCAAGTAGTTGGGACTGCAGGCACATGCCCCTATGCATGGCTAATATTTTGATTTTATAGAGATAAGGTCTTGCCAAGCTGCCCAGGCTGGTCTCAACTCTTGGGCTCTGGTAATTCTCTCGCCTTGGCCTCCTGAAGTGCTGGGATTACAGGGATGTGACACTGCACCCTGCCCTGCCCAGCTGATTTTTTTATTTTGGTAGAGACAAGGTCTCACTGTGTTGCCTAGGAATGGTCTCAAACTCCTAGGCTCAAGCAGTCTCCTCAGCCTCCCAAAGTACTATAATTATAGGCACAAACCTGACATTCCTCTCTTTTAAGGATGCCAGTTATTGGTTAGGGCTTACCCCAATAACCTTATTTACCTCTTTAAAGATTCTATTCCCAAATTTAGTCACATTCTGTGGCGCTGGGGGTTAAGAGATCTTCAAAGGAATTGGGGGGGGGCATGATTCAGCTGTTGCAGGTTTCATACCTATTTTGTATTATTGTTACTAGTTCATTGGTTGTAAAAGCTTAGAAAATGCATGGCATCATTAGACATGTATTCCCTAGAAATGGGAGGTATAACTTCAGAGACCTGTGCACTTTGAGAAAATTTCCTCTACTGAGAAAACCCAAAGACTGTCTTGGATAGTCAGATGCTAGAAAAAGTTCATTTAGATTGTAGATTTTTAAAATTTATCTCCAGCAAATAAGGGAGTGCATGATGGAAAAAAGCCCCTGCTGGGGGCTCTTCACTGGTGAGTGACCTGGATCCCTGATAGTCCAGTCTTCCTTTGGTTGCTGATTCCAGATGTGCTTTTGCAAATACTCCTCCTTTCAATCTAACTTCCCCTGTCTGCTCTGTGAGATCATAAGCAAATAAATGTGATAGTTTCTTGTCACCATGGTGACTAAAGGAGCACAGCCTGGTCCCTTCCAGCTGCACTGTCAGCTGTGCTTGAAGGAAGGAATAGCTTCCAGGAGAGTCCAGGCTCAGAGTCATGAAAAACCATGTGTCAGGTAATAGTGGACAGCAGTCCACAGTGCGATCTCTAGGAATCTGTCTTCTACCTGTTAGTCTCAAGGCACATGGGTAATCAGGGACCCCTGAAGGAGAGGCTGCTGCAGTCTCCTATAACTTTTTTTGCAGTGAGTCCACTTGGGCTTTGCCAAGTAGATGTGAAGATTTGCATATTCTGAGACCCTGCTGCTGCTGTTCGTTTCCCAAGAATGACCAGCGGCATTTTCTCTGAAATTTCATTTCCTCAAAATTGCTATCTTCAGAATTTAGCTCTGTCTCCCCAACCTCGTTTCACTTTTCTTTCATTCAGATTCCTTTATAGACTGCTTCCCCCCCATACTTATGTACTTTCTTATTCCAACCCAGCTCCCTAGGTGAATTCTTGCTAGAAGAACTAGCCCTAATTTTATCTTTGAGAGATTTATTTTCAAATTCTGTTGTCACAGTCACTCCTACTCATCCAGAAAAAGGGCAATTTTAGACTTAGTTGTCCCCTTCTTAGTGCTCATAAAAATTATTTATTTATTTGTTTATTATTTATTTGAGTCAGAGTCTCACTCTGTTGCCCAGGCTGGAGTGCAGTGGCATGCTCACGGCCACCGCCGCCTCGACCTGTTGGACTCAGGTGATGATCGAAGCTTCCACCACAGCCTTCCAAGGAGCTGAAACTACAGGTGGGTGCTACCACACCCGGCTTATTTTTTATTTGTTGTAGAGATGAGGTTTAACCAAGTTGCCCAGGTTGGAAAAGTTATTTTTCACTTTCATAATACTTTTAAAAATTTCTTTGGCTGGGCGAGGTGGCTCAGGCCTATAATCTCAGAACTTTGGGAGACTGAGGTGAGAGGATTGCCTAAACCCATGGGATCAAGACCAGCCTAGGCAACTTGGTGAGACCTCATCTCTACAATATATCAAAAAATTAGCCAGGCATGGTGGCACGTACCTGTGGTTCCAGCTACTTGGAAGGCTGAGGTGGAAGGATCACTTGAGTCAAGCAGGTTGAGGCTGCTGTGGCCGTGAGCATGCCACTGCACTCCAGCCTGGGCGCCAGAGTGAGACTCCAACTCAAAACAAAAAACAGAAGTGTCTCGCTATGTTGCCCCAGACTTGTCTCAAACTCCAGACCTCAAGTGATCTTCTTGCCTCAGCCTCCCAAAGGGCTTGGGATTACAAGTTTGAGCCACCACGCCCAGCCTCATTCAGCAATGTTTATAGTCATGGTTTCAGATTAGAAATTGAGAGAATGGGAATTACCTAAAGGAGAGAACTAATTTGATAAGACTTCAGGTCCTTCTACTAGTACTTCAACACAATCAGCTTCACTTTTCTCCGTTTTTTAAACATTGAGATTCCATGTCAGATTTGATTGGAGGCGGCACTCTGACAAAAAAAATTTTATTGTGGTAAAATATATGTAACAAAATTTGCTATTTTAACCATTTTTTAATTGTACAATTCAATTTAAGTATTATTCAGTGGTTTTTTTGTTTGTTTGTTTTTTTATTTTTGAGTTGGAGTCTCACTCTGTCGCCCAGACTGGAGTGCAGTGGCCGCTCCCGGCCACCGCAGCCTCGACCTGCTGGGCTCCGGCGATCCTTCCGCCTCAGCCTTCCAAGTAGCTGGAATTACAGACGTGTGCTACCACACCCGGCTGATTTTTTATTTATTGTGGAGATGAGGTCTCTCCAAGTTGCCCAGGCGGGTCCCAGTGGCATTTATTGTACTTACTATGTTATGTGACCATCATCACTATCTTATTTCCAAACTTTTTGCTACCCCCAGACAGAAATTCTGTACTTAGTAAGCCATGACTCCTTATTTTCCAGCACCTGATAACTTCTACTTTCTGTCTCCAAGTTTGACTACTCTAGGTACCTCACATAAGTAGGATCATATATTCCCACTTATTTCACTTGGCATACAGTTTTCAAGATTCATCTATGTAGTAGCATGTGTCAAACCTTCATTCTCTTTGTATGGTTGATATTCCATGGTGTATATTTACAGTAGTCCACGGAAATCACAGACAGTACTGAACCCCCATATGTACTATGTTTTTTCCTATACATATATACCTATGATAAAGTTTAATTTACAAATTAGGCACAGTAAAAGGTTGATAACAATAACTAGTGATAAAATCTAGAACAGTTACGACAATATGCCAGCATCACTACTCTTGCACATTGGGGCCATTTTTTTTTTTTTTTTTTTTTTTTTTTTGAGTTGGAGTCTTACTCTGTCACCCAGACTGGCGTGCAGTAGCCACTTCCGGCCACTGCAGCCTCGAACTGCTGGGCTCCGGCGATCCTTCAGCCTCAGCCTTCCAAGTAGCTGGAACTACAGGCGCGCGCTGCCACGCCCAGCTAATTTTTGATTTTATTGTAGAGGTAAGGTCTCACCAAGTTGCCCAGGCGGGTCTCGAACCCGCAGGCTCAGGCAATCCACTCAACCTCAGCCTCCCAAAGTGCTGGGATTACAGGCTGAGCCACCAAGCCCAGCCATTGGGACCATTATTAAGTAAAACAAGGGTTACTTGAATACAAACAGTGTGTTATCAGCTACTATACTAAGTGACTAAAGAGCAGGTTAGTGTACACAGCATGGAATGATATGCTGGACAAAGGGATGATTCACGTCCCAGATGCGATAGAGGGTTAGCATGAGGTTTCATTATGCTACTCAGAACAGCATAACATTTTAAGCTTGTCAGCTGTTTGTACCCGGAATTTTCTGTTTAATATTTTCAAACCCTGGCTGGCCACAGATAACCGAAATCCTAAAAAAGGAAACTGAATAAGGGAGAAATAGTGTACCACATTTTGTTTATCCATTCATCTGTTGATGGTTACTAGTTTGTTTTTTGCTTTTGACTGTTATGAATAATGTTACATTAAATATTGGCTACAAGTATATGTTAGGGTCCCTATTTTCCATTCTTTTGAGTGTATAAAGAGTAGAATTGCTAGATCACCTGATAATTCTCTTTTTTTTTGAGTTGGAGTCTCACTCTGTTGCTCAGACTGGAGTGCAGTGGCATGCTCCCAGCCCTCGCAACCTCGACCTCCTGGGCTCCGGCGATCCTTCTGCCTCAGCCTTCCAAGTAACCAGAACTACAGGCACGTGCTACAACGCCCAGCTAATTTTTGATTTATTGTAGAGATGAGGTGTCACCAAGTTGCCCGGGTGGGTCTCAAACCTGCGGGTTCAGGCAATCCACTCACCTTGGCCTTACAGAGTGCTGGAATATAGGCTGAGCCACCGAACCTGGCCTTTTTTTTTTTGAGTTGGAGTCTCACTCTGTTGCCCAGACTGGAGTGCGGTGGCCACTCCCAGCCACTGCAGCCTCGACCTGCTGGGCTCCGGTGATCCTTCCGCCTCAGCCTTCCAAGTAGCTGGAACTACAGGCGCGCGCTCCAACGCCCAGCTAATTTTTTTTTTTTTTTTTGAGTTGGAGTCTCACTCCATCGCCCAGACTGGAGTGCAGTAGCACACTGGTCTCCAATGATCCTGCCACCTCAGCCTTCCAAGTAGCCATAACTACAGGCACGCGCTCCCATGCCCGGCTAACTTTTTATTTATTGTAGAGAAGAGTTACCCGGGCTGGTCTCAAACCCACAGGCTTAAGCAATCCACTTGCCTCGGCCTCCCAAAGTTCTGGGATTATAGGCTGAACCACCTAGCCCAGCCACATGGTAATTCTTTTTATTTTATTATTTTCTTCCTTTTTGTTTTCCTTTTGGTGTCACAGTCTCATGATCACCCAGGCTAGAGTGCAGTGGAATGACCATGGCTACCACAGCCTCAGCCTCCTGGACTCAGGTGATTATTCTGCCTCAACTTTCCAAGTAGCTGGGACTACAGGTGCACTTCACCACACCCTACTAATTTTTTGATTTATTGTAGAGATGAGGTGGTCTCACCATGCTTCACAGGTTGGTCTTGAACTCCTGGACTCAGGCAATCCTCTTGCTTCATCCTCCCAAAGTACTCAGATTATAGGCATGAGCCACTGTGCTTGATCTTTTTTTGTTTTTCATAGAGAAGAGGTTTCGCTGTTTCCCAGACTGCTTTTAAACTCCTGGGCTCAAGCGATCCTCCCACCTGGGCCTCCCAAAATGTTGGGATTATAGATGTGAGCCATTGCTCCTGGCTCATATGTTATTTCTTTCTTTCTTCTTTCTTTCTTTCTTTTTGAGTTGGAGTCTCACTCTGGCGCCCAGACTGGAGTGCAGTGGCTGCTTCCGACCACCACGGCCTCAACCTGCTGGGCTCCGGCGATCCTTCCGCCTCAGCCTTCCAAGTAGCTGGAACTACAGGTGCGCACTACCACATCCGGGTAGTTTTTTTGATTTATTGTAGAGATGAGGTCTCACCAAGTTGCCCAGGTGGGTCACAAACATATGTTATTTCTGTGTTTAATATTTTGAGGAGCTGGGCACATGGCTCATGCCTATAATCCCAGCACTTTGGAAGGCGTTGGGGAGAGGACTGCCTGAGCCCACAGGTTTGAGACCATCCTGGGGCAACATGGTGAAACCTCGTCTGTACAGTAAATCAAAAAATTAGCCAGGTGTGTAATCCCAGTTACTTGGGAGACTGAGGTGGAAGGATTGCCTGAACCCAGCAGGTCGAGGGTGGTAGCCTTGAGCCTGCCACTGCACTCCAGCCTGGATGACAGAGTGAGAGTCCGACTCAAAAATATATATATATTTTGAGGAACTGCTATACTGTTTTTTACACCATTTTACGTTCTTACTAGCAATTTTCCAGGTTCCAGTTTCTTCACATCCTAGCCAACACTTGCTTTATTTTATTTTATTTTATTTTATTTTTTTGAGTTGGGGTCTCACTCTGTCACCCAGACTGGAGTGCAGTGGCCACTCCCGGCCACAACAGCCTCGACCTGCTGGGCTCCGGTGATCCTTCCGCCTCAGCCTTCTGAGTAGCTGGAATTACAGGCATGCGCTACCACGCCCAGCTGATTTTTTGATTTATTGTAGAGATGAGGTCTCGCTGCCACGGCGGGTCTCGAACCCATGGGCTCAGGCAATCCACTCACCTCAGCCTCCCAAAGGCGCGGGATTACAGGCTGAGCCACCGAGCCTGGCTTACTTTATTTTATTTTATTTTATTTTATTTTTTTTAGTTGGAGTTTCACTCTGTCACCCAGACTGGAGTGTAGTGGCCACCGGCCACTGCAGCCTCGACCTGCTGGGCTCCGGCGATCCTTCCACCTCCGCCTTCCAAGTAGCTGGAACTACAGGCAGGCACTACCACACCCGGCTAATTTTTGATTTATTGTAAAGATGAGGTCTCGCCAAGTTGCCCAGGCAGGTCTCGAACCCATGGACTCAGGCAATCCACTCATCTCAGCCTCCCAAAGCGCGGGATTGCAGGCTGAGCCACCGAGCCCAGCTTGCTTTATTTTTATTTTTATTTTTTTGAGACAGAGTCTCACTCTGTCACACAGGCTGGAGTACAATAGCGCAGTCCCTGCTCACTGCAGCCTCAGCCTCCCGAGTAGCTGTGACTACAGGCACACACCACCATGCCAGTCTAATTTTTGTATTTTTTGTAAAAATAGTGTTTTCCTATGTTGCCCAGAATGGTTTCAAACTCCTGGACTCTAGCGATCCTCCCACTTTGGCCTCCCAGAGTGCTGGAATTACAGGCATGAGGATAACCACAGCCAGCCCCAACCTCTTTCTTTTACATCTGAAAACCTAATTGTTCCAATAGTATTTGTTTAAAAGACAGTTCTTTTGCCATTGAATGGATTTAATACCCTTGTTGATTGTTTTCTTTTTTGAGTGAGAGTCTCACTGTTGCTCAGGCTGGAGTGCAGTGACACTTTTCATGGCCACTGCAGAATCAACCTGCTGGGCTCAGGTGATTCTTCTGCTTCAGCCTTCCAAGTAGCTAGAACTACAGGCGTACACCACCACGCCTGGCTAATTTTTTGATTTATTGTAGAAACAAGGTCTCACCAAGTTGCCCCTACTGGTCTCGAGCCCGTGGACTCAGGCAATCCTCTCACCTTGGCCCCCCAAAGTGCTGGGATTATAAGCATGAGCCACCGCACCCGGCCTTCTTACTGATTTCAAGCTTCTGTTTGGCTTTCAACAATTTGAACGTGTCTTAATGTAGATCTCTTTGAATTTATCCTTTTTAGAGCTCATTTAACTTTTTCACGGGTAGATTCATGTCTTTAATTTAGGAAATTTATTACTTTTTTTTCTATTATTACGTCTACTTCCTTCTCATCTGCTTTTGGGAGTCCCACATATATATATTGGTACTCTTTTTTTTTTTTTTTGAGTCGTAGTCTCACTGTGTCACCCTGGCTGGAGTGTATGAGCATGGCTCACTGCAGCCTAGACCTCCTGGGATCAGAGGATCTTTCCATCTCAGCCTTCTGAGTAGCTGGGACTACAGGTGTGTGCTACCATGCCCAGCTAGTTTTTTCATTTTACTTTTGTAGGAACAAGATCTTGCTATTTTGCCCAGGCTGGTCTCCTGGGTTCAAGCAATCCTGCCTAGGCCTCCCAGAGTGCTGGGATCACAGGCATGAACCACTGCACTTGGCGTAATTTCTCTTTATTGACATTCTTATTTTGTTCATATTTTTTGGTTAGTGTCTGGATTTCGTTTCCTTTTTTTAAAAGCCTGTAGGGCTTTAAAAGCTGCTCAGTATTGACTGGGTGTAGTGGCTCACATGTGTAATCCCAACACTTTGGGAGGCCAAAGTGGGAGGTTTACTTGAACCTAGGAGTTCAAGACCAGTTTGGGTACTATAGTGAGAACTCATTCTTTTATTTTAAAAAGGGGGAAGATGGGAGGCTGAGGTGAGTGGATTGCCTGAGCCCGCGTGTTCGAGACCTGCCTGGGCAACTTGGCGAGACCTCATCTCTACAATAAATCAAAAAATCAGCCGGGCGTGGTAGCTCACGCCTATATTTCCAGCTACTTGGAAGGCTGAGGCGGAAGGATCGCGGGAGCCCAGCGGCTGCGGTGGCCGGGAACGGCCACTGCACTCTAGTCTGGGTGACAGAGTGAGACTCCAACTCAAAAAAAGGGGGGGGAAGAGGGAGGAAACTGCTCAGTTTTTTCAGCTTAAGGCTTGTTTTTAAGCTGTTAGTAGCCTTTTCTAGGAATAGTTCAATTCTACTACTAAGGCATGATCCTTAAAGAGTCTCTACTATATGCCCTAATTGGTAGTGAAAAAATCTCCTTTCTGGTTTGCCAAAGGCCTTCTAGCCCTGTGTGAACTCTGGTAGTTGATCAACTTTCAGCTTCCCAGACTTAGGATATCACAAACAGACGCCCAAGCTTTTTTTCCCCTCCTCTCTGGAACTCACTGATTTTAGCCACCTCAGTCTCCTTGAACTCTTTAGTTGCAACTAGTGAGATTTCTGTGATGCACTGTTTGGGACCCCTCTTTTTATTATAGAATGTGTCTCCCACATTCTGGATTGTTGTTTTCCAGTGTCTAAAACAGTTTACTGCAGCATGGTAAATCCTATCACTGTTATTCCATCGTGGCTGGAAGTAGAAGTGATATTATATTAATAGCCAACAAAATAAAAAGAGCAACAAAGAATATTGTTGAATAATTTGGCTCACTTTATAATAATAAACGGTTCTGTTTATCAGCAAAATACAACAGTTCTAAGTGACCCCTTATGAAATAGAGTTAAAATATAGAGAGCAAAATTAACTTATAGGGTAAAATGGATATATTCAGTATTGGTAGGTCAAGGAAAAAATTAATAAAGCAGTAGGATTGAACAACATGATGAACAACTCGATTTAATGGACATATGATATACAGCTAGGGTCCCCAACCCCCTGGCCATGGGAACCAGGCTGCAAGGCAGGAGGTGAATGGCAGGCCAGTGAAATAAGCTTCATCTGTGTTTACAGCTGCTCCCCATTGCTCACATTATCACCTGAGTTCTACCTTGTGAAAGTGCTGGCATTACAGATGTGAGCCACCATGCTGGCTCAAATTTTCCGGGTTTTTTTTTTTTTTTGAGTTGGAGTCTCACTCTGTCGCCCAGACTGGAGTGCAGTGGCAGGCTTCCAGCCACCGCAGCCTCGACCTGCTGGGCTCCGGTAATCCTTCCACCTCAGCCTTCCAAGTAGGCGAGCGCTACTACACCCGGCTAATTTTTGATTTATTGTAGAGACAGGTCTCGCCAAGTTGCCCCAGTGAGTCTCAAACCCACAGGCTCAAGCAGTCCACTCGCCTCGGCCTCCCAAAGTGCTGGGATTACAGGCTGAGCCACCGAGCCTGGCCCTTTTTTCATTTTTTTATGGAGATGGTTTTTTACTATGTTGCCCAGGCTGGTCTCAAACTCCTGGACTCAAGCAATCCTCCCACCTTGACCTCCTAGAATGCTGGGATGGCAAGCATTAGTTTGCACCTAGCTGTCTCAGGATTTTGAGGGTGATTTTCTATTAGAAAATCTGTCAGTCAAATCATTCATGGATTATAAGGTGAAAAACCATATATCTTCTCAAGAGATAGAGAAAAAGGACTGGATAACATTCAACAGCTATTTGTGATTAAAAATTCATAGTGCTGGGCTTGGTGACTCAGCCTGTAATTCCGCGCCTTTGGGAGGCTGAGGTGAGTGGATTGCCTGAGCCCGTGGGTTCGAGACCCGCCTGGGCAACTTGGCGAGACCTCATCTCTACAATAATTCAAAAAAATCAGCCGGGCATGGTAGCACACGCCTGTGGTTCCAGCTACTTAGAAGGCTGAGGTGGAAGGATCGCCAGAGCCCAGCAGGTTGAGGCTGCAGTGGCCGGGAGCAGCCACTGCACTCCAGTCTGGGCCACAGAGTGAGACTCCAACTTAAAAAAAAAAAACAAAAAACAAAAACTCATAGCATGGTTGGGTGTGGTGGCTCAGCCTATAGTCCTAGCACTTTGGGAGGCCAAGGCGAGAGGATTATCTGAGCCCAGGGATTCAAGAACAGCCTAGGCAACTGGACAAGATCTCATCTCTACAATAAATCAAAAAATTAGCCGGGCATGGTACTGCATGCCTGTAATTCCAGCTACTTGGAAGGCTGAGGTGGAAGAATCACCTAAGCCTGGCAGGTCGAGGCTGTGGTGGCCATGAGTGTGCCACTGCAGCCTGAGCGAAAAAGTGAGACCCCAACTCAAAAAAAAAAACAAAACTCATAGCAAACTAGGATTATAGAGAAGCTCTTCTTTAACCTGATGAAAGATATATGCCAGAAAGCTACTGCAAACACCATTCTTGAGAATTTGAAAACTTTTCTTAAAATTGGGATCATAACAAGTATACCCAATATCACAATTTATTTTTAGCATTGTACTAGAGATCTTAGCCAGCAGTAAGACAAGATTAAATAATTTTCACTTCCTAGCACTCAGTAGGAATTTTGTGTTTAAATGTGAGAATAAGGCTGGGCTCAATGGCTCAGCCTGTAATCCCGCATTTTGGGAGACTGAGGCAAGTGGATTGCCTGAGCCCGCAAGTTCGAGACCCACCCAGGCAACTTGGCGAGACCTCATCTCTACAATAAATCAAAACTTAGCTGGGTGTGGTAGCGCATGCCTGTAGTTTCGGCTACTTAGAAGGGTGAGGTGGACGGATCACTGGAGCCCAGCAGGTTGAGGCTGCGGTCGCCGGGAGCGGCCACTGCACTCCAGTCTGGGTGACAGAGTGAGACTCCAACTCAAAATAAAAAAATAAATAAATAAGAAGATAAGAAGGAAAATCTTAGTTTCTTTTTTTTTTTTTGAGTTGGAGTCTCACTCTGTCGCCCACACTGGAGTGCAGTGGCCACTCCTGGCCACTTCAGCCTTGACCTGCTGGGCTCTGGCGATCCTTCCGCCTCAGCCTTCCAAGTAGCTGTAACTACAGGCACGCACTACCACACCCGGCTAATTTTTTTGATTTATTGTAGAGATGAGGTCTCGCCAAGTTGCCTGGGCAGGTCTCAAACCCGCTGGCTCAGGCAATCCACTCACCTCAGCCTCCCAATGCGAAGGGACAAAGGCATTGCAGCGAAACACCATGCCTTTCTCTGACACGCAAAAAAGACTGCGCTTTAACATAGATTGATGGCTGACAATCCAAAGTACTGAACAACCCTACAAGATTCCTGCTTGATGCCATGCTTTTGTAAAAGAATAGATAGAACGTGCACATGGAAGGTGGTATCCAAGCAGAGAAGTTCAAGATAGAATTTGATGATTTTGTAGAATGTATACTTTGGCAGAAAACAATGAGACGTATGAGTACCATCAAGAAGCAGCGGGATAAACTAATAAAGGAAGGAACGTACACCCCTCCACCTCACTACCTTGTCAAGGGAGACCACAGGCCCTGAGCAGAACAGCTGCTGACAGCTGGAGGCTGATGTTCATATTCTCTGTTCTCCATTGGAAAGATTGTTTACCAAAAGTCTCTTTGTTAGAGTGTGTAAAAAATAAAGGATTGCTCACCCCCCAAAAAGAAAAAGAAAATTAGAACAATTCACAGACAGCCTTTTGGAATTAATAAAAAATATAGCAAAGTATTTGGATATAAGCTAAAGAGTAATCTTCTGCCTACTCTCTCCAAAAAGTATCTAGAAATAGGTTGGGTGCAGTGGCTCACACCTGTAGTCCCAGCAGTTTGGGAGGCCAAGGTGAGAGGATTGCCTGAGCCCACATGTTCGAGACTAGCCTGGGCAACTTGGCGAGACCTCATCTCTACAGTAAATCAAAAAATTAGCCGGGCATGGTGGTGTATACCTGTAGTTCCAGCTACTTGGAAAGCTGAGGTAGAAGGATCACATGAACCCAGCAGGTCAAGGCTGCAGTGGCTGTGAGCATGCCACTGCACTCCAACCTGGGCGACAGAGTGAGACTCCAACTCAAAAAAAAAAAAAGTATCTAGAAATATATCTAAAGCTGTGGATTTTTTATGGAGAAAGTTCTAAATCTTTATTGAAAGGCATTAAAGACAACCCAATAAATAAATGGGAGAAGCAATGACCATATTTCACGGATATAGTGGTTCAATATTAGATGTGGGTAAATCCACTTAAAATGCCAACAAGATTTTTTTGAGGGTTTAAAAAGCTGATTGTAAGGTTTTCTAAGGCTCAAAAAGAGTCAGTCTACTCCTGAAGAAGTTTATGGTTGGGAGGATATGTACTACCAAAGAGATTTGTTAAAAGTTATTAATCAAAAAAATGTGATACAGAAGCAGGAAAGAAATAGACTAACGGAAAGGAGCCTAAAACTAGATTTGGGCATATAGGAAGATTTGCTTGATTACAGCAGTGGCATAGTAGAAAAGGTAAGGCTCTTCTGTAAACCATGCCATGACAATTGATTATCTGCCTGGACAAAAAAAAAAATGAAATTGAATCCTATCTCATATATACAGAGGGTGCCAAAAATAATCTATACACATTTTAAGAAAGGAAAGAAAATTGTATTGCTCAATATATACCAATAACAAAAGATAAATACAAGTCACGTTTGACTTCTGCAATTACAAGAGGTGCTCAAAGTGGTTACCATCAGTATCTAGACACTTCTTTTTTATTTATTTATTTATTTATTTTATTTATTTTATTTTTTTTGAGTTGGAGTCTCACTCTGTTGCCCAGAATGGAGTGCAGTGGCCGCTCCCGGCCACCACAACCTCGACCTGCTGGGCTCCGGCGATCCTTCTGCCTCAGCCTTCCAAGTGGCTGGAACTACAGGCGCGCGCTACCACGCCCGGCTGATTTTTTGATTTATTGTAGAGATGAGGTCTCGCCAAGTTGCCCAGGTGGGTCTCGAACGGGCTCAGGCAGTCCACTCACTTCAGCCTCCCAAATCACGGGATTACAGGCTGAGCCACCGAGCCCGGCCTAATTCTTTTTTTATACTTAGCTTTTTCTGTTTTATAAACCCCTTCATATTCCTAAAGTCTGAAAGGTATCTTCTCATGTCTTCTAGAAGTTTTACAGTTTGCCTTTTACATGCAATTGTTTCATCTACCTGAAATTTAATTATGTATATATACACCGCACTCTAGTCTGAGTGACAGAGTGAGACTCCAACTCAAAAAAATAATAAAAATAAAAATAAAATAAAATAAAATAAAAAAGAAATATAACTACATTTAACATTAAGGTCTGGCTGGGCTTGGTGATTCAACCTATAGTCCCAGCACTTTGGGAGGCTGAGGTGAGTGGATTGCCTGAGCCCGTGGGTTCAAGACCAGCCTGGCTAACTTGGCAAGACAATAAATAAAAAATTAGCCGGGTGTGGTAGCTGGTACCTGTAGTTCCAGCTACTTGGAAGGCTGAGGTGGAAGGATCACCGGAGCCCAGCAGGTCAACACTGGGTGGCCGTGAGTGTGCCACTCCAGCCTGGGCGACAGAGTGAGACTCCAACTCAAAAAAAGAATAACAAAACAAAAACATTAAGTTTTTACATTAAGTAAAAACATTAACTTCATATAAAATGTAAAAACTGAAAAAAGTGAAAAGCCACAAACTGCTATAATGTATTTGTAGCACAAATAAGTATCAACAATAAACAGAACATCTAAAGGACTATAAATCAATAAGAAGAGGATAAATAATTCAATAGAAAGATATTCACACAAGTATTTTTCACAGAAAAGGAAACATGGCTAATAAACATATGAAATCTAATTTTGTTAGTAATCTGGGATGGGTAAATCAATATCTCAGTGAATTGCCCTATTACACCCAGTAGGTTATCAAACATGACGATACCAAGTATTGGTCAAATATATATCAGCGGGAAGCCCTTTATGTGTTGCTTAGCTAGTAAAAATTGGCAACAATTTAAGGCAACTTTGACATTAGCTGGTCAAGTTTAACATTTGCTTATCTACAACCCTACAACTGATTTCTTAGAGCAGCAGTTCTCAAAGTGTGGTCTGTAGATACCTGGGATTACAGGCATGAGCCACTGCACCCAGCATGTCCCTGTTTTGAAGATAAAATTCTGAAGCATAGAATTAAAGCAACTTTTTCAATGTTGCACACCTAACAAATAGAAGAGCCAGGATTTGAATGTAGTCTGGCTCCAGAGGCCACACCTTTAACTACTATGCTTATACCAATTGCTGTAATACCACATATTTAACAAGCTTATTATGATTAAAGAGAGTGTGTGTGTGTACATGTGTGGTGTGTGTTGGTGGGGGTAATATTAGAGATGTCAGGTACTTAGATTATTAGATTTTCTTGAGAGCTGTAGTCCCCCTGGAAGAGGGATGGGTAAGGATAGAGGTCTAGGAAAAGGAAAGAATTTTTGGGCCGCGTGCGGTAGCTCATGCCTATAATCCCAGCACTTTGGGAGACTGAGATTAGAGGATTGCCTGAACCCACAGGTTTGAGACCAGCCTGGGCTACTTGATAAGACCTCATGTCTACAATTAAAAAAAAAAAAGAATTTTTGGCAAAGTATTTGTGTCTTTTCTTCTATAGAGACCATGGCGAGTCCAGGGAAAGACAATTATCGAATGAAGAGCTATAAGAACAATGCCCTAAACCCTGAGGAAATGAGGCGAAGAAGAGAGGAAGAAGGCATTCAGCTCCGGAAGCAGAAACGTGAGCAACAGGTGGGTTAACCAGCATATTCTCAAAAATACTGTTCAGGAAACAATCCAGCCCCAGTGATTGGCCTCCACCTTGTGCCCCATCTTCCTTTTAGAAAATAGCTTACCTACTTAGTGGACCAGTCATCTAGTTTCCTTTGTTGTAAAGCAATGTTGGAAGCTTTGAGAAAGGGAAAACCAATCTTATCTCTTATCCCCTTTAGACAACATTTATGTCTTCAGTATAACATTCTAGTTCTAAATCCTTGTTGTATTTTCTTCATACTGTAGTCAGTATTAGACCTGGCCTTCAAGTCTCAGCTCCACGCCTCACCTTTTAAGAGGTTTATCAACCATTCTAAGTGGGCTACCTTCTATTTTCTTTTTCTTTTTCTTTTCTTTTTTGAGTTGGAGTCTCAGTCCGTCACCCACACTGGAGTGCAGTGGCACGCTCATGGCCACCCCAGTGTCCACCTGCTGGACTCCAGTGATCCTTCCATCTCAGCCTTCCAAGTAGCCAGAACTACAGCATGTGCTACCATGCTTGGCTAATTTTTTTATTTATTGTAGAGACAAGGTCTCACCATGTTGCCCAGGTTGGTCTCGAACTAGCGGGCTAAGGCAGTCCTCTCACCTCGGCCTCCCAAAGTGCTGGGATTATAGGCTTGAGCCACCGTGCCCAGCCTTCTATTTTTTTTTTTTTTTTTGAGTTGGAGTCTCACTCTGTCACCCAGACTGGAGTGCAGTGGCTGTTCCCAGCCATTGCAGCCTCTACCTGCTGGGCTCCAGCGATCCTTCCGCCTCAGCCTTCCAAGTAGCCGGAACTATAGGCATGCGCTACCATGCCCGGCTAATTTTTGATTTATTGTAGAGATGAGGTCTCGCCAAGTTGCTCGGGTGGGTCTCGAAGGGCCACTGCACTCCAGCCTAGGCGACGGGGTAAGACTCCAACTCAAACAAGAAAAAAAAAGGCATAAAAATATTTTAAAGTTTTTTTGCCAAAAAAAAAGATCTCTTAAAAATAAGAACAATTAGGGCAGGTATGGTGGCTCACACCTGTAACCCCACACCTTAGGAAGTGGAGACTAGAGGATTGCCTGAGCCCAGGGATTCAAGACCCGCCTGAGCAACTAGGCAAGACCTCATCTCTACGATAAATCAAAAAATTAGCTAGGCATAGTGGTGTGCCCCTGTAGTTCCAGCTACTTGGAAAGCTGAGGCAGAAGGATTGCCTGAGCCCAGCAGGTTGAGGATAAGGCTGTGGTAGCTGTGAGGGTGCCATTGCACTTCAGCCTGGGCCACGGAGTAAGACATCAACTAAAAAAAATAATAATAATGCAGCTAGGCTCGGTGGCTCAGCCTGTAATCCCGTGCTTTGGGAGGCTGAGGTGAGTGGACTGCCTGAGCCTGCAGGTTCGAGACCCACCTGGGCAACTTGGCGAGACCTCATCTCTACAATAAATCAAAAATCAAGCAGGCATGGTAGTGCACGCCTGTAGGCTGAGGCAGAAGGATCGCTGGAGCCCAGCGGGTTGAGGCTGCGGTGGCCGAGAGCGGCCACTGCACTCCAGTCTGGGTGACAAAGTGAGACTCCAACTCAAAAAAAAAAAAAAAATTAATGCAAACAGTTAGATATAACGGAGGAAGGAAAACCTTTCCATGTCCTCCTTATCTGTGTGGAATATATTTCAGGACCTCCAGTGGATGCCTAAAACTGTAGATAGAATACTGATCCCTGTATATAGTATGTTTTTTCCTATACTTTTACCTTTTCACTTAAAAGAAACGCTTTACAGCCTCTCTTTGGCATATCCAAAGTGCCAGCATCACTACTCTTGCACTTTGGAGCTATTATTATTAAGTAAAGTAAGGTTTGTTTGAACACAGGCACTGCTATCTGATAACCAAGTCATAGCCATTAAGTGACAATGGGCAGCAGGGTTTACAGCTTGGATACGCTGGAAAAAGGGATGACTCACATCCCAGATAAGACAGAATGGGATATAGTGCAAGATTTCATCACACTACTCGTTTAAAAAAAACTTAGCCGGGCTCGGTGGCTCAGCCTGTAATCCCGCGCCTTTGGGAGGCTGAGGTGAGTGGATTGCCTGAGCCTGCGGGTTCGAGACCCGCCTGGGCAACTTGGCGAGACCTCATCTCTACAATAAGTCAAAAATTAGCCGGGTGTGGTAGCGCGCGCCTGTAGTTCCAGCTACTTGGAAGGCTGAGGTGGAAGGATCGCTGGAGCCCAGCAGGTCGAGGCTGCAGTGGCCGGGAGCGGCCACTGCACTCCAGTCTGGGCGACAGAGTGAGACTCCAACTCAAACAATAAAAATAAAAAACTTATTGTTTATTTCTGGAATTTTCCAAAATATTTTTGGACCTCAGTACAAACTGAAACCATAGAAAGTGGATAAGGGGGGACAGACTACTGTATAAAGCTTGGCTTCATTTTCTCAATTATGCTAGTATTTTCTTGTCAGTTATGCTATAAGTTAACATTGCATCGTTCTTTTCGTTGGTTCAATGAGTAGTCTCATCAGTTTCTTTCTCTTATTTTCAGCTTTTTAAACGGAGAAATGTGGAGCTGATTAATGAAGAACCCGCCATGTTTGATAGTCTTCTCATGGACTCCTATGTGAGCTCGACCACGGGGGTAAGGCCCTTGCATGTGCCGCAGGCAGGCCTGGGAAGCTCCTGCTTCTCAGAACAGAAATTGGACAGTCATGTCATCTAGTAGCTTTGCCAGTAACCATGCTAAATCTCTTTCCTCCATGGACCCATTTGTAGCTGGTCAGCTAAAAGAGGCAACAAGGATTCATTTCAGACAGAAATATCTGAGGAAACATTTAAGGAGAGCCATTGGTTACCTCAGACATTAGGAATCACTTTCAAATGACCCAACTTGAAGCAGCCATGTATTATCAAACCCCTTCTTCTGAGCCTATTTAGCCATTATCTTACCCTCAACTCTTAGAAAATAGGATGCCAAGAGGATTATATGTTCACATCTAGTTTTATGGTGGTTTGCAAAGTCTTAACTTGTTTTATGTTCTAGGAGAGTGTGATCACAAGAGAGATGGTGGAGATGCTCTTTTCTGATGATTCTGACCTACAGTTAGCAACCACACAGAAATTCCGGAAACTGCTTTCCAAAGGTACAAGCCTGGTCTTTCTCAGAGAGGCCCTGTATGATTTAGCCTCTTGTTTCTTTTCACTGATAGCAACTATTCTGCCCCTTTTGCTCATTTTGCTCTAACTCCACTGGCAGGCACATTTCAATCTTTGTATGAGAAATTCTTTCAGCTTGATGTTTTCTGTTCCTAGATATCTATGTAGCAACGCCCTCATTGCTATAATCAGCTCCTACCTTCTTTTTATGTTTTTGTTTGTTTGTTTGTTTTTGAGTTGGAGTCTCACTCTGTCGCCCAGGCTGGAGTCCACGGCCACCCCAGCATTGACTTGCTGGGCTCCGGTGCTCCTTCTGCCTTAACCTTCCAAGTAGCCGGAGCTACAGGTGCCCGCTACCATGCCTGGCTTATTTTTTATTTATTGTACAGACTAGGTCTTGCCAAGTTGCCTGGGCTGGTCGCGAACATGCAGGCTCAGGCAATCCACTTGCTTCCGTCTCCCCATGTGTTGGGATAACAGCTATGAGCCACCATGCCCAGCTAGCTCCTACATTTTTTTTTTTTTTTTTTGAGCTGGAGTCTCACTCTTGCCCAGGCTGGAGTGCAGTAGCACACTCACGGCTACCGCGACTTCGACCTGCTGGGCTCAGATGATCCTTCTGCTTCAGCCTTCCAAGTAGCTGGAACTACAGGTATACGCCACCATCCTGGCTAATACCTGTAGAGACAAGTTCTCACCATGCTGCCCTTGAACCCCTGGACTCAGGCAATCCTTTTACCTCGGCCTCCCAAAGTGCCAGGATTACAGACATGAGCCACTGTGTCCGACTGCTCCTACCTTCTTAATGAAGCCTACCTTGACCCCTATTTAAAATTGCAAGCTACCCCCCATTCTCAACATTTAAAAAAATATCTTTACCTTGCCCTACCTAATCTTCCCTCCCCTTCCCGTTATATTTATTTTCTTCTAACATATAAGATATCTCTCCCCACTAGGATGTGAGCTCTGTGGTTTTGGTCACTCCTATATTTTCAGTACCTAGAACTGTGTGCACATAGTAGGTAGGTCCTCAATAAAATTTTGATGTATGACAGGAAAAATACCTCTTGCTTAGGTATACTGGTCTTAGGAGAGAAATGTATAGACTAGGGTTGTGCATCACTTGGACTTTCTTTTCTCCCTTATCGTTCTTTGCTTACATTCAATAAGCCAAAGATGAGCACACTAAATTAGGATTGGCTTTACTTTTTGGCATTCCAACTGTATTATACAGTTCAAAGACAAGCAGAGTTGTTGTTTTTTTGTTTTGTTTTGTTTTTTGAATTGGAGTCTCACTCTGTCGCCCAGACTGGAGTGCAGTGGCCGCTCCCGGCCGCCGCAGCCTCGACCTGCTGGGCTCTGGCAATCCTTCTGCCTCAGCCTTCCAAGTAGCTGGAACTACAGGTGCGCGCTACCACGCCCGGCTAATTTTTTGATTTATTGTAGAGATGAGGTCTCGGCTGCCCAGGCAGGTCTCAAACCTGCGGGCTCAGGCAATCCACTCACCTCAGCCTCCCAAAGGTGCGGGATTACAGGCTGAGCCACTGAGCCCGGGCCCGATTTTGTTTTAAATTCACCTGGCCAGAAGGGAGTTTGGGAATGTTTGTAAGGGTGGCCAGAAGTATCTTAAGAAGGTGTGAGGTGTTGTGGCTCACACCTGTAATCCCAGCACTTTGGGAGACTGTGGTGGGAGGATTGCTTGAACCCAGGAGTTCAAGACAAGTCTAGACAGCATAACGAGACTTCATCACTACAAAATAAATGAAAATTTAGCTGGTTGTGTTTCTATTCACCTGTAGTCCCAGGTACTTGGGAGGCTGAGGTAGAAGGATCACCTGAGCCCAGGAGGTAAAGCCATGATTAAGCCACTTGCACTCTGACCTGAGTGACAGAGTGAGACCCCAAATCAATAAAAGTATCTAGGAAGGATTGTGAGCTGACCCCATGAAGGAATCAACCAAAGCCCTCTCCTGACTTTTCAGTTTTCCTTTTCCTTCTTTCAGAGCCTAGTCCTCCAATAGATGAAGTTATCAACACTCCAGGAGTGGTGGATCGGTTTGTGGAGTTTCTGAAGAGGAATGAGAATTGTACATTACAGGTGAGGCCTAAGGGGAAGGGGTTATTAGGTGAAAGCACTACTTCTGCCAGGCTTGGTGCCTTAGTCTGTAATCCCATGCCTTTGGGAGGCTGAGGTGAGTGGATTGCCTGAGCCCGCGGGTTCAAGACCCGCCTGGGCAGGCGAGACCTCATCTCTACAATAAATCAAAAAATTAGCCGGGCGTGGTAGCGCGTGCCTGTAGTTCCAGCTACTTGGAAGCCTGAGGCGGAAGGATCGCCGGAGCCCAGCAGGTCGAGGCTGTGGTGGCCGGGAGCGGCCACTGCACTCCAGTCTGGGCGACAGAGTGAGACTCCAACTCAAAATAAAAGAAAGCACTACTTCCAAGAAACTGCAATGGAATATTTCTGTAGACACATCTCTCAGGAACTAGACAAGTATTACATGAGGAAACATTTGGGAGAAACCATCAGTTCCTTCACAGGTCTTGGCTTCCTAGAAGAAAGCCACATTTCTTCCTTAAAACAATTTCAAAGGAAAGAGTGTGACAGACTAACCATTCAGTTATAAGTCAGAGAGTATAGTCCACTTCTAACTCCCTGTATTACCTTAGACAATTTGTCTTGCCTCTCTGGGTCTCGCTTGTCAGATTTGGGTGACAGGTCAATCCATTGGAATTTGCTTAAAATTCAGCTAAAAGGGACTTTGAGAGACCCAACTCACTCTAATTCTCATCTTAGAAATGAAGAAAGTGAAGCTCTGAAATTAAAAAAGTGACTTGCCAACTAGGCACAGTGCTCAAACCTGTAATTCCAGCACTTTGAGGCCGAGGTGAGAGGATTACCTGAGCCCCTGGGTTCGAGACTAGCTTGGGCAATTTGGCGAGACCTTGTCTTTACAATAAATCAAAAAATTAGCTGGGCTTGGTGGTACATGACTGTAGTACCAGCTACTTAGAAGACTGAGGGAGAAGGATCACCTGCAGCCTGGGTGACAGAGTAAGACTCCAACTCAAAAAAAAAATGACTTGCCAAAGGACTTATGGGTGCTATAGTATTGTAGGACTAAACCTGGGACCGTTGAAACCCAGTTTCTTCTTCCAGTTATGTCACATTACTGTATCTTCCCACTATCTACAGAGGAATAGGAAAGGCTTATATTTTGTGTGTGTTCTTTTTAATTCATGGATAAGAGGCTTGCTTGTGTTTTGTGTTTTTTATTTTTTAATTTTTATTTTATTTGTTTATTTTTTTGAGTTGGAGTCTCACTCTGTCGCCCAGGCTGGAGTGCAGTGGCACACTCACAGCCACCCCAGTGTTGACCTGCTGGGCTTTGGCGATCCTTCCTCTGAAGCCTTCCAAGTAGCTGGAACTACAGGTGTGCGCTGCCATGCCTGGCTAATTTTTTATTTATTGTAGAAACGGGATCTCGCTGAGTTGCCTGGGCTGGGCTGGTTTCGCTAAATTGCCTGGGCCGGGCTGCCTCATGTCATCCACTCACTTTGGCCTCCCAAAGTACTAGGATTACAGACCGAGCCACCAAGCCTGGCCTGGGGTTTTTTTTTTTTTTTTTAATTCATGGTCACGAACCTTACTGTTCTGAGCCAGTTGATAGGCATGACTGCTCAGTGTGTAATGATCTTTCAAACATGGCTTAATCTCACTTTCAGTTTGAAGCTGCTTGGGCTCTAACGAATATTGCCTCTGGAACCTCTCAGCAGACCAAAATTGTCATTGAAGCAGGGGCAGTCCCTATTTTTATAGAGCTGCTTAACTCGGACTTTGAGGATGTACAGGAACAGGTAATGCTCAGATTTGCTTAATTCTTTTTCTTTTTTTTTTTTAAGTCATCTCTTAGAATGTATAGATTTGGCTTAATTCTTGATGGTACCTGCAGTGTAATAAAATATATATTTGATCTTTGTCCTGCTTCTTGGCATAGTGCTCTTAAACCCATGGAATTTTTTGAGCAATAGGAGTACCTTTCATTTATAGAGCCCCTTTGTATCACACCTGAGTCTATGCTAATTAAGTGACTTATCCTTGGTAGCCCTAGGATGACATTAGTCACGAGAAGAACCAAACACAGGATCAAAGGGTAGGAACTCTCGGTCCCACCTCCCACACTGACCTTCTCAGGGAAGGGAGGGAGCCTGGAGTTTGGGTTATAAAAACTCTTGAACAGCCGGGCTCGGTGGCTCAGCCTGTAATCCTGTGCCTTTGGGAGGCTGAGGTGAGTGGATTGCCTGAGCCCACAGGTTCGAGACCCGCCTGGGCAGCGAGACCTCATCTCTATAATAAATCAAAAAATCAGCCGGGCGTGGTAGCGCATGCCTGTAAATCCGGCTACTGGGAAGGCTGAGGCGGAAGGATCGCTGGAGCCCAGCAGGTCGAGGCTGCGGTGGCCGGGAGTGACCACTGCACTCCAGTCTGGGCGACAGAGTGAGACTCCAACTCAAAAACAAACAAACAAACAAAAAGAACTCTTGAACAATAAGACTCAGAGAGCTCCCAGGTTGAACACATTGATATGCTGGGAAGGTGGCAGAGGGCATGGATGCTCTGCATTCCTACACCTCATACTTGCCCTGTGCATCTCTCCCATTTAGCTGTTCCTGAGTCATATTATTTATAATAAACCAGGGAACATAAGTAAAGTGTTTTCTTGAGTTCTGTAAGTCATTCTAGCAAATTATCAAACTGAGGAGGGGAATGTAGGAATCTCCAAATGTATAGCTGATTGATCAGAAGTATAGATGGCCCCAGGTCTTGCAACTGGTGTCTGAAGTGGAGTACTCAATGGGACTGACTTGTTGGCTCTTAACCTGTGGGGTGTACACTAACTCCAGGAATTAGTGTCAGAATTGAATTAAATTGTTAGACACATGGTTGGTATTAAAGAATTGGTTGTTGATGTAGAAAAAACTCCATACATTTGTTGTCAAAAGTGATGTTGGAAAAAAGACACCATGGTACCCATTTCTTAGTACTTAGATCTTGGCAATACAGATACGGGAGCGTATCTCCCACTGGATTCTTGCTAGATGAATATAAGTGGAGAATGGTAGAGGGCTCTTTCCTCCATTACTGCACATAGGATTGGTTGAAGGTGACTACAAGAATGCAACTTTCTGATCACTTTCTCCTTTTCTGAAGGTGGGGATGAGGAGGCACAGTACAGATGCCAGCCTGTATTCCTCACTAAACCAGGGACTCCCAGGGGAAAGGTTTCAGCAGGGAGGTTACCTGAGCTTGTATAGTGTAGCTTAACCCCTGACATGGTTCTCAGCCTGGTGTGTACTTGCTCTGTAGTTGAGACTATAATGTACTCAGAGATACCAAGCTCTGTAGGTGACAGTTCTATTATCACCTTTTCAGGCAGTCTGGGCACTGGGAAACATAGCTGGAGACAGCTCCGTTTGCCGTGATTACGTCTTGAACTGTTCTATCCTTAATCCTTTGTTAACGTAAGTAATTACAGTCATCTGCATCTGGGGCATCTATAGTGTGGCTATGTGGTGGGTCACTTGAAGGCAGCTTACTTGATTCCTTAAGATGATAGATAAATGCAAGACCAGGTGAGGTGGCCTTTGCCTACAATCCTGGCACTTTGGGAGCCCAAAGCAGGAAGCTTGCTTGAGGCCAGGAGTTTGAGACCAGCCTGGTCAACACAGCAAAACCTCATCTGTTTATATATATTTTAAAAATATAGAATGCATTCTGATTGTTGAAGTAAAAGATAGGTATCTTTGGAGATTAAGTTATGCCACTGGTCTGCACCAAGGAGGATCTTGTTCTTTCATGGTACTGTAAAACATTATGTTTATAATACCTCCCTCATTGTTGAGCCAGGGAGAGAGACAGGACTACTCCATCTGGAAAAACTCAACCTTCTCTGCAGAATGCATTGATTTGCTATGGGGTCACGCATAGGTACATTGGACAGCTCTGTTGTAAATCATAGATCAGTGACCCCATGAAAGATCTGGATTCCTTGCCCATCCCTCCCCCTATACCCTTAGAGAAAACTACATCTAAACCAAAACAGGTGAATGAACTGTCACTTAGAGACCAGTCTCTTAGGCTGCCACTATGACGTTCTTGGACCCTTCACAGAAAATTATTTCAGACTTTGTGACTAAAACTCTCACAGTGACTAGACCTTCAGCCGTTATTTCCAAAGAGAAGAGAACACTGTTCTTTGTCCTGGACTTATGGCCAGGGTTAGGGGCACTGTATATCCTACCTTAAAGGCCTTACAGGCTTACTCAAGATCCAGCCCTCTGTTTTGTCCCTTTTTATAGTATTAACTAACCACAGCTGGCCCTGCACGGGATGACTCTGTACAGAAGCTGGTCTCAGCCTATATTGGCTCTATTAACTTAGGTCTATGGGTAAGAAGAAACAAGCTGCTGGCATCTTAGGGGTCTGATTGGATTTGTCCCCAGGGTGCATTGGCAGCAGCCCTATGCCAAGGCATCCATGCTCAGAATCTGGCTTTGTTGTCTCCTTCAGACTTCTTACCAAATCCACACGACTGACAATGACACGGAATGCAGTCTGGGCCCTGTCAAACCTCTGCCGAGGGAAGAACCCACCCCCAGAGTTTGCAAAGGTGAGAGAGCTGCTTACTAGTCCCTGATGGACAGTATGTTCCTTTATATGGAGTTTTTAAGTCTTTGGGATACCCCTTTGAGTCTCAAGTCATGGGAAACTGAAAGAGGCAATTGTTAGCTAGGCGCAGTGGCTCACGCCTGTAATCCCAACACTTTGGGAGGTGGAGGTGAGAAAATTGTCTGAGTCCAGGGGTTCGAGAACAGCCTAGGCAACTTGGCAAGACCTCATCTCTACAATAAATCAAAAAATTAGCCAGATGTGGTGGTGTGCACCTTTGGTTCCAGCTACTTTGAATCCAGCAGGTTGAGGCTGCAGTGGCCGTGAGCATGTCACTGCACTCCAGCCTAGGCAACAGAGTGAGACTCCTACTCAAAAAAAAAAAAAAAAGAGAGGCAGTTGTCATGAGGTGAGTAATCTTGTATGTCTGGATGGTAAAGTGAAAAGGTAGGACTTAATGTTTAATGTAGTGGAGATCCCCAGGGTCTAGATTTACTTGTGGGAGAAGGGGAACAATTTTGGGGTAAGTGAGAGAGCTGATATAGTCTTGTCCCCCTGAGTCTTTCTCACTTTGCTTTCAATAGGTCTCTCCTTGTTTGCCTGTACTATCTCGCCTACTCTTCAGCAGTGATTCAGACTTACTGGCAGATGCTTGCTGGGCACTTTCTTATCTGTCTGATGGCCCAAATGAGAAGATCCAGGCTGTCATAGACTCTGGAGTCTGCCGGAGATTGGTAGAGCTGCTAATGTGAGTAGTCTCATAGAGCATACAGGTTCCCTAAACTTCCCCAAGCTCAGGCTAAAAAGCTGCAGTCAGCAGTTTGCCGCCCTACTCAGAGGCCTGGAGGCATGAGAATGCTGCCAGCCTTGGTGGTCAGCAGGGCTGAAAATGGTGAACTGGCCCTCTGTTAATCAGGTCTCCCTCCTCTGTAGGCACAACGATTACAAAGTGGCTTCTCCTGCCCTGAGAGCCGTGGGTAACATCGTCACTGGGGATGACATCCAGACCCAGGTAAGGAGGAGACGGAAGGTGTACAGTCTTGGTTCAGACCTGCTGTGGGAGAGCATTGTGGAGAGCTGTCTGTGGACAAAAGCCCTCCCTGCCAAGTTCTCTAGTTTTAATGAGAGACAGCATGGTCTAGGAGAGAAAGCATGGGCTTAAGTAAAGAATTCCAACTCTGTATCTCTCTATGCGATTATGGGAAACTTGGTTCTATATTTTCTTCTATGTATACCACCATGCCCAGCTAATTTTTATATTTTTTGTAGAGACAGGGTCTCGCTATGTGGTCCAGGGTAGTCTTGAACTCCTGGTCTCAAGCAGTCTTCGCATTGTGCTAGGATTACAGGCATAATCAACTGTGCTTGGCCTAACAGTTAACTTTTTTTTCCGAGTTTATTTTTTTTAAAAGGCAGAGTCTTGACTGGGTGCAGTGGCTCAAGCCTGTAATCCCAGCACTTTGGGAGGCCACGGTGAGGGGATTGCCTGAGCCCATGAGTTTGAGACCAGCCTGGGCAACTTAGCAAGATCACATCTCTACAATAAATCAAAAAGTAAACCGGGTATGGTAGAGCGTGCCTATAGTTCCAACTACTTGGAAGGCTGAAGCAGGAATCGCCTGAGCCCAGCAGGTCAAGGCTGCCATGGCTGGGAGTGTGCCACTGCACTCCAGCCTGGTCGATGGAGTGAGACTCCAACTCAAGGGGAAAAAAAAGGCAGAGTCTTACTATGTTGCTCAAGCTGGCCTTGAACTCCTATGCTCAAGCAATCTTCCCACCTCAACCTCTTGAGTAGCTGAGGCTACAGGCTCATCCCACTGTGCCTGGCTTGCTCCAGTATGTTGATGTACAAAAGTTTTAAATTTTAATTAAGTCCAGTTTATCTAATTTTTCTTTTGTTTCCTGTGCTTTTGGTGTTCTAGGTCATTCTTAACTGTTCAGCCCTCCCTTGCCTTCTCCATTTGTTGAGCAGCCCCAAGGAGTCAATCCGGAAGGAAGCTTGCTGGACCATTTCAAATATTACTGCTGGCAACAGGGCTCAAATACAGGTAGAACAGGCAGGAATGTCTAGGAGCATGGGGATCCATAGGAACAAGGGAGCTTGTGGCATATTTGCTTTCAGAAGAAATAATTTGTTTCCCTTCAGAAATTGTACTCACTGTGTGCTATAGGTCAGAGAATCTGTGTAGCCAAAACAGGTTTCCTCTGTAGCCTGTCACCTATATGGAAGAACAAAGAGAACTCCCAGGAAGGGGAAGATATCTAAGTCTTAGCTGGTTTGAGGGCTTTCTCTTCTTGAAGTGACTTTCTCCTCTATCTACCTCCCCTCAATCATCTCTCAGGCTGTTATAGACGCAAATATCTTTCCTGTGTTGATCGAAATCCTTCAGAAAGCAGAGTTCCGTACAAGGAAAGAGGCAGCCTGGGCCATCACCAATGCCACCTCAGGAGGGACCCCTGAGCAGATCAGGTATCACATTCCTTCCCATTGTCTTGAATGGTATGTGTGTTCTCCCTGTTTGCTCATGGTTTACAAACTGCTCTTGGTTTGGATAGGTCTGCCCTCTAGTCAGACTGCAATGGGGTTTAACTATTAAGCTGCTACGGTGACACTGGAATCTGGAATAGATTCCTGTAGACCATGATATATGGTGCCTCTTTTCCCTCTTGAAGAATAGAAACCTGTGACACAGACATCCAACCTTCTTCTACCTCTTTCTCTCCTCCAGAGAACTGAAATCTATGTAATTTTCAATTATTCCTACAAATGAAGGGGAACCATGCTGTGGCTTAATCAAAGCAGCTCCTTTGAGAAATCACTTTGGGGGATGAAATGTGAGAAAAGCAAATAGAATGCTGTTTTGTGTGTGTGCTCTTTTATTTTGGCCTCCACTCTCTGAACGTAAGCAAGAGTGTTGGAATTGGCTAAGTGTCTTGCTCTTCACGTCTTGCCTACTGTAAGGGAGCATAGTCAATATATATAAAACCTCAGGAGAAAAGGTTTAGCTGCTGAATTAAGTTTTGAGGGATAAATATGGAGTTGTAAAAAGCCTCTTAGACAAGGCAAAGCATAAGTAAAAGTACAATAATCAGAAACCTGGAGACCTATACAAGTTTGACTAGGATGTCATTTCCTTGGAAGGGAGTAATAGGAGGCAGAGCTAGAAAAGGAGGTAGGAACAGACTGTAGAAAGTCTGTATTGTCATGCTGTAGAATTTGAACTTCAGGGAAATAGGGAGCCTATGAAAAACTTTAAGCTGGGAAATGATGTGTTCAGAGTGGTAACATTGCAGCCAAGAAGACATTAAAGACAAGGAATAGGAGTGTGGAGTGTATGGTAGTATCCACATGTAAAGTGAGAACTGGACCAATAGCAGTGAGAGGGTAGAGAGATTGAGATAGAGAAAGGTAAGATCAAGACTCAGTAAGTGTGGGGGACACTTGTTCTATGGCATAGAATGAAGTGTTGCTCGAATCATTAAAAAAAAAAAAAAACTTAGTAAGAGTGGATTGCTGTGAGTGTTGGCATGTATGAGGGAGACCCACAGGACAAAGCATCTGCCCAGCACTTCACTCGCACTGCATGAATTTAGAACTTGCCTGGTCTCTGGCCCCCAGGTACTTGGTCTCACTGGGCTGCATCAAACCCCTGTGCGACTTGCTGACAGTAATGGATTCGAAGATTGTGCAAGTGGCCCTCAATGGACTTGAGAACATCCTGCGACTTGGAGAGCAAGAGGGCAAGCGCAGTGGCTCAGGGGTCAATCCCTACTGTGGCCTCATCGAGGAAGCCTATGGTATGTGTCCTGTTTCCTACCTCATCTCTGCCTTAAGCAGAGATGTTCTAGATCAGCCTGGGACTGTGGGCCTCCAAAGTGGTATACATATATGGTGAGGGGGGCATCCATAACTTCCATGAGACTTGCTTCTGTGTCTCCAAAAACAGATTAGAACTCCTGCTTTAGCCAAGTAACACCATCCACAGAGTTTCAAATGTTACCATGGGTGTGACAGGCATGTAGCTAGGATAGAGCTAGGATTTGAAATTATGTCCTTTGAATCCAGAGTTTTATTTATTTATTTATTTTGAGTCAGAGTCTCACTCTGTTGCCCGGACTGGAATGCAGTGGCACATTCATGGCTACTGCAGCCTCAACCTGCTAGGCTCAGGCAATCCTTCTGCCTCAGCCTTCCAAGTAGCTGGAACCACAGGAACACGCTACCATGCCCAGTTAATTTTTTTGATTTATTGTAGAAGTGAGATTGCTCCAAGGCTGGTCTTGAACCCCTGGGCTCAGGCAGTCCTCTCACTTTTCCCTTCCAAAGTGCTGGGATTACAGGCATGAGCCACTGAGCCTAGCTGAATCCAGAATTTTATCCCACTATTTCCTTCTCCCTCTGAAGAGCAGTAGGTCAGTTCTCTTTCTTTCTTTCTTTCTTTCTTTTTTTTTTTTTTTTTTGAGTTGGCGTCTCACTCTGTCGCCCAGACTGGAGTACAGTGGCTGCTCCTAGCCACTGCAGCCTCAACCTGCTGGGCTCCGGCGATCCTTCCGCCTCAGCCTTCCAAGTAGCTGGAACTAAAGGCGCGCGCTACCACGCCCGGCTAATTTTTTGATTTATTGTAGAGATGAGGTCTCACCAAGTTGCCCAGGTGGGTCCTGAACAGTTCTCTTTCTGATAGGCTCTACTTGGCAAGCAGGTTTGGTACAGATGCAAAAATAAAGATCCAAAACCAATAGTGAAATCAGGATCTGGAAGGTATGTATTTCCAGCAGAGTTTCTAGCAAGTTCCAGTAAGAGTGTTGGATTGACTCATCACCCATCTCTCAGAAGAGAGGCTAATGATTTGCCTAGGTCATACAGCTAGTTTAAAACAGAATTAGGACTAGAGCCTCTATAACTGACATTTTGGTCTCTTTCCTTGGGGCTTCTGTTGTCTTGGGAAGAGATCTTGACTCTCCTCTTTTGGATCAAAAAGATCTGATTTATTACTTGTGTTTGTAAGTACTAACATTTCTCAGGGAAGGGAAAATAGATGTTTCACCTCCCAAAGGCACTCATGCTTCATTCTCCCTCCTTCCTTCTTGCCACCATAGGCTTGGATAAAATTGAGTTTCTCCAGAGCCATGAGAACCAGGAGATCTACCAGAAGGCCTTCGACCTCTTTGAGCACTACTTTGGGGTGGAAGATGATGATAGCAGCCTGGCTCCCCAAGTGGATGAAACGCAACAGCAATTCATCTTCCAGCAGCCTGAGGCCCCCATGGAGGGCTTCCAGCTATAATATCTGCCTCCGGGGAGGGGAGGGGATGGGAAGCACCATCAGCCAGTGGAAGAGCAGCCCTCTGGTGGGCGGGAAACCAGCCCCCCCACCATCAGCCACCACACACCTCTGCTGCCCTGGAGACTGTGCTCTTGACCTGCTCCGCCCCCTTCCCTGGAGGGATCACCCTCTGGACAGACAGAACCATCTGAGGCTCACATGTGGGTTTTGTGACAAGAAGGGGATGTGTTGGGTTTTTCTTCCTTACACTATATTTTGGCTGCATACATGTCTTTAACCCAGGAGCCCAGGGGTAGACAAAGGAGGACTAAGGTAATCAATTTGCACCTTTTTTTAATTTTTCTTTTTTTCTTTACTGGTGACTTCCTTCCCTTTTATCTTTTTACATCCTTCCCAGTCCTCTGCCCTGATCTGTGTAACTCTTATTTTGGGTACTTGAGCAGATGGAATACTCCAGAGGTGGGAGGTGGGGGGGGAGGGAGAAATCCAAAACAAAGTTTTCTTGCTCTGACAGAATATTAATCTTGTATGCTTGGATTGAGTTATTTAATTTTTTTCTTTTGCACATTTTTCTTGTATTAAGATTGCTCTTCCCAAGAGCCATGAGTTCCTGGTTTTAGGAATCCCAGCTGCCAGCATTGTCTGGGACTATAGGCTAATGGGGAGGCTACCATGAAGCAAAGGTCCCCCTCCCTCTATCCTCCTGTCCAGACCTCTTTAGTTTGGGAGATCCCCCTCTCTCCTGGGGCAAGTACACCAGTGGGAGTGGAGGGGAGGAGCACCAGCCTTCATAGGGGGTTTCCCACGTGTAGCTACTGATCCTATGTTTCCTACCCACCTTCCAAATGGTGCGACCCAACTTCATTTGTTTACTTGAAAATTCTCCTCGGGGTTGAGTGAACCTCTGAGGTGACTGTATTTTCTCTTAAGCTTGAGATGGGGAGGCTGTAATCCTTCCTTTCTCCTGAGGAGAAAGTCCTTGCTCTTTAAGTTGCAGAGGAGGTTGGAGTGAGAGTGTCATGTATTGGGATAGTCAGGGATCCCTGCCTTTGGCCTTTCTTCTTCCTCTTCCATAGTTGGATCATGTATATTTTACTTCCAAAGGAGAGAATGTCAAAAAGTTCTGTATTTTTTTATATTCTATATATTAGGTAGGTCAGTCTTAATTGGTCTCAAGAGGAAGAACTGTCTGTAATTTTGTAAGTAGGATACTGCGAGGAAGATCAGAAAGAGATGTGGATGCTTCCTTGCTCAGGAGGCTTGAGCTTGGTCCTTTTCCTCTCTGCTTATATTCTGGACCACCACCTGGGACCAGCCCTCAGCTCTGGAACCTTCCTAAAGCAGGTCAGCCTGGTCTGTCCCAGTACCTGAAGGGAGCAAGAATGGCTTTAGGCCCTGGTGAAGTCTACCACCTTACTCCTTACTGTTGAGAATCCTACTTATATCATGAAACCCAGAAAGCAATTTGCCTTCTCAAATTCAATCTCAAAGGCTGTTGTCCACATAAATTATCACAGATGGCTGCCTCTCCCATTATCACAGAAGCTTAGCAGCCTGAAAACTCTTGTAAGAGTTGTTGGTATCTTCTCTGTTTGAGATCCTTGCACCTGGTTTGGGTTTTCTCTTCCTTGTGACAGTTAGAATCCAGATGCCTTTTCTTTCTCTTTGAGTAAAATTTGGGCAGTGCCTCAGTGGCTTACCTGTGCCTACGGGTGGATTACATATGATAGTAAAGACCAGCTGTTGGGGATGAGAGTAGAAGTTGTCAGCTGAGTGTAGCCCAACTGTGGAGCTAAAGGCTCAATTTGCCCCACCTCCCCAGGGTGGCCAGTCAGAGGTGTCCTGCTCCAAGCTAAGCTTTTCCTTCCCAGAAACTGCCGTTCCTGCTCCCATTCCTACACATCTCCTTCTGGCTCAGGTGAAATCTATGCCTCTCTACTTACAGATCTTCAGTTCAGGTACTTATTTTTGGCCGCTGGCCTTGAATTTGTCCTCTCCTAGTGTTGCGGTCCCACTCCAAAGCCATTTTCTGAGGAAGATGGTTTAGGGCTGGCAGTGATCACTGAAAAACCTCACCAGTGTTGTACCTACCATCTTGGTGAGTCAGATGCCACTTATCAGCTTGAGAATGATAACTACCAACCCCCAGTCTCCAGGAGGATGGGGGCAGAACCTTTTTTCACTTGGCCTGCTACCTCTATTACAAACTGTTCTCTTACATTTCAAAGAAAAGCCCTTCCCCCAGTCCCCACCCATCATCCTGTCCAAAAGGCAGAGCAATTTAGTAGGATCTACTTTGTACATCTCAAGCATCAGTTAATTCCCTATACTTGGGGCCAAATCCTTAGTGAGAAACATACACATCCTGCTTTCCCAACTGTTCCTCCAAAATCTACTTTGGTTTCAGCTCTTGGTCCTGTACCAGATGGAAGACTCTCTTCTTGGTCATCTGGCTGCTGCTTAAAACCAGTTTGCTTTATGGACATTAGAGGCATAATGTGAGAACATTTCTCATCAGAGAAAAATGCCCTTGAGGAGCTTTTAGTTGTGTCTTTCCCAGACCTCATTTTACCATAATCTTCCTCTAACCCCTTAGACCAGCAGGTGAAGCTCTTCCAGCCCACAGAGTCAGTCATGTCTTTTAGCTCTCCTCTCCTTTGGCCATCTTGAGGAATAAAATATTTCTATAGTCCGTACTTGAGAGTCATTCTTCATGGGCAGCCCCCATCTGGACCAAGACCTGACCTAAGTGAGGTCAAAGGCTTTTTGGCTGATTTCTGGTTGTTGCCAGGATAGAGGGGCTCCCCAGCCTGCTGTAGGGAATAGCCTGATGAGTTGAGGCGTGTTTTTGGAATACTTGTGTATTGTCATATGGCTGGTATATACATTTTAAGATCTCTGGTAGGGGTGGAGGTACCTAGGTGTGTATTCAGAGGGACAAGGAGCCATTTTCCTGGCTAATGTATTCAAAAACTGTTTTGAGCAGCACCAGCTATTCTTTATGGCTGGTCTCTCTAGACATCCCACCCCTAAATCATCTTCTCTAGTACTAACCAGGGTCTGTAGTCTTAGAAGCCTGCCTTCAGTTCCCAGCTATCCCCAGTAGTCTGGCCTTGATGTTGACTGCAACCTTCTGGTAGAACCACATGGGTTCCACCCTTGGCTTGCTAGCCTGGTTACTTGGGTCAGAGGGCACAAAAGAGCCCTCCAAAGATCAGGTGTTGATGACTTCAGTTTTCAGGGACACTTGGTGTTTCCCCTTAGAAACCTTAGATCTACTCCTTCGACTCTCTGCCTTGGAAGCCGTTTTCCAGGAGCCATATTTTTTTGGAGCTTAACTACACAGATATAGCTGCTATTATATTTAGTTAAGGGAGAGGACAAGAAGGCTCTTAGGCACAGTCTTTTTGTTTCTTTCAAGCCAAACCAGTTTAAAATGAAAACTAACAGAATAATCTATATTTCTATTTTCTCATGTCTGCCTGCCTTCCTCCCACACCCTAAAGTTGTACCTGTTTCTAGCAAACTAGAAGGAAAGACAGGAAAGCCTAGCAATACTATCCTTGTCCACATGCCTCTCTTTGAAGGCCCCAGCTCTATTTTCAGATCTCTTCTCTCCTAGACTTACTCAGCTTGGTATCCATCATCTTGGGTATTCCTTAGTAGATTCATTTTGGGCTCAGATTCTAGAGTCTTAGTTAAAGACAGGGAGCCAGTTTCTCCAGGTCCTTGCAGGCAGTCCAGGGACCACCCAGTAGGGAGAAAAGGCTGGCTAGGCGCCTCAGGAATGTGTATCTGCCTCCCTGGTAGTCTAAGGAAGAGTGCAAGGCTTAGTGCACTGAACCACAGGAAACATCTTCCAGGTATTACCGCCCTAGAAGTTAGGGAGGATGAGACAGATTGCTCAGAATAAATTTCTTCCACAGCCATTTAGGATTGCACATTCAAGACCAACCTTGTTCGGTATTTTTACTATTTTAGCTTCTGAATTATTTTGTTAAGCCAACAAGCTGAGAATTTGGCCTTACTGGATCCATGTGGTAGGTACTAGCTGCTCTCTGGTCAAGACCTTCATAAGTGGTTCAGTCATCCCATTGTCTATCCTCTAGACCCACCCCCAGATTTAGACTATGGCGAGGGAAAAATTGGAGGTCAAGACCAACCAAATCTGTGAATTAAAGCTGTTATTTTTCTGCTGGAAGGCCATTTTGCTTCAGGCTTGGGCTATGTGCAGAACTAAAGCTGGCTGTGAGAGAAGAGGCAGCATTCAATTTTGGGCCCAGAACAATCATGAGAAAAGTTTGTATGTTGTGGCTTCAGTGGGCCTCCCTGGCTACTTCTGAGCCAGCCTGACTTCTGATGTCCACATTAGTCCATACCTGAACTTCACTGTTAAATGCTAGCCCTCCTCTCCTGTAACTGTATACCATGCCCTGGGGGCAGTGAAAGAAGTAAGAAGAGCTCAGAGATCCTGAGACTGGCTGGGGACCTCTGACTCAGAGAATGTCCTTAAAGAATCCACATATAGGTGAACCTTCAGGTCCTGAAGTTGGACATTGGCTTTTTTAGTCTGCTTTTGAGAACTGCCATTGACTGACCTATAGAAGAAGGAAAGGGGGGTGGGGGTCCTAGCCACCCAGCAGACGGAATGTCCCCCAAGAATAATAGCTTGAGTTTTCAGCTGTGAACCTTAGGAAGGTGAATCAAATCCTTCTCACTAGCTTTTCTTTGCAAATTCATTTGCTTTTATTTTTCTAAGAACTATGAACTCTGGCTATTTTCCATGTTCTCAGGGCCCCTGGGTAGACAAAGCTTGATGATTTCAGAGCAGACACAGGCCAAGAAACCATGGCATTGAGTGTGCTGAGTCCAGACAAATGATATTTATATACACATCCAAATTTGAAGAGAAAATGTATTTCTTTAGGTTTCAAACACTGTAATAGATATAAAGCAAAAAAATAAAGACCTGTTGCAAAGTTCTAAATTGTCGTCTTTGAATTAGAATGATCCTAGACTGGATTTTTTGGAATTGAGTGAGAAGGTGTTTAAACTTGTAGCTTTTTTTTTTTTTTGAGTTGAAGTCTGAAGTCTCATTCTGTCACCCAGACTGGAGTGCAGTGGCACGCTTCCGGCCACTGCAGCCTCGACCTGCTGGGCTCCACGATCCTTCCACCTCAGCCTTACAAGTAACTGGAACAACAGGCATGCGCTACTACGCCTGGCTAATTTTTGATTTATTGTAGAGATGAGGTCTCGCCAAGTTGCCCAGGCGGGTCTTGAACCCGCGGGTTCAGGCAATCCACTCACCTCAGCCTCCCAAAGCACTGGGATTACAGGCTGAGCTACCGAGCCTGGCTTAAACTTGTAGCTTTTTTTTTTTTTTTTTTTTGAGTTGGAGTCTCACTCTGTAATCCCACGCCTTTGGGAGGCTGAGGTGAGTGGATTGCCTGATCCCGCGGGTTCGATACCCACCTGGGCAACTTGGGGAGACCTCATCTCTACAATAAATCAAAAATCAGCCGGGTGTGGTAACACGCGCCTGTAGTTCTGGCTACTCGGAAGGCTGAGGCGGAAAGATCGCCGGAGCCCAGCAGGTCGAGGCTGCGGTGGCCAGGAGTGGCCACTGCACTCCACTCTGGGCGACAGAGTAAGACTCCAACTCCAAAAAAAAAAAAAAAAAGATACCAAACTGCTCCTGCTATAAAGTTTTTAAAAATCGTCTTTATTGAGAAGTAATTGACATATAATAAATTTTACGTTTTAAGTTATACTTTGATAAGTTGAGGCATATATGCACCCATAAAACCATCACCACAATCAAGATAGTAAATATATCCATCACCTCTATAAGCTGTAAATTACCCCCTAGGGAATCCCTCCTTCCTGCCCCACCACCAGCAACCACTGATGTGTCCTATAGTTTAAAAGTTTGCATTTCTAGAGTTTCTCTACATAATGCTAACTTAATTTCTTTCTTTTTTTTTTGAGTTGGAGTCTCACCCTGTCACCCAGGGTGGAGTACAGTGGCTTGCTAACGGCCACCACAGACTCCCATCTGCTAGGCTCAGGCAATCCCTCCACCTCAGCCTTCCAAGTTGCTGAAACTACAGGCACAAGCTACCACACCCAGCTAGTTTTTTTGTAATTTATTGTAGAGACCAGGTCTCACCAAGTTGCCCAGGCTGGTCTCAAACCACTGGGCTCAGGCAATCCTCTCGCCTTGGCCTCCCAATGTGCTGGGATTACAGGCTGAGCCACCGCACCCAACCATGCTGACTTAATTTAATCAACACCACTCCACATCTTTTGAGCCTGGTAAAGTCAAACAACTTGCACACTCCTTCCTTCAGTTTAGTTCAAGTCCTAAAGCATAGATTACAGAGAAACAGCTAAAAGGTTGGCTGAACCCACAAGGAAGGTTTTGGTTGGCAGAGTGTGTTTAAGTTTTAACTTGTTGCCAACATTTTTTTTGTTTTTTGGGTTGGAGTCTTACTCCATCGCCCAGGCTAGAGTGCAGTGGCATGCTCACAGCCACCCCAAGCGTACAACTGCTGGGCTCCAGCAGTCCTTCCGCATCAGCTTTCCAAATAGTCAGAACTACAGGTGTGTGCTACCCCACCTGGCTAATTTTTGATTTATTGTAGAGATGAGGTCTCGCCAAGTTGCCTGGGCTGGTCTCGAACCCACGGGCTCAGGCAATCCACTCACCTTGGCCTCCCAAAGTACTGGGATTACAGGCTGAGCCACCAAGCCCGGCCCAGCATTTTAAAAAATTAATAACTATCTGTTCTGAAAAATACTATCTGGCACTATTGGGCCCTAGTTTCTGCTTGTTAACAATCCACAAGAGCTGGGCACGCTGGCCCAGTACTATAATCCCAGCACTTTGGGAGGCTGAGGCGAGAGGATTACCTGAGTTCAGGGGTTTGAGACCAGCCTGGGCAACTTGGCAAGACCTGCTCTCTACAATAAATCAAAAAATTAGCCGGGCATGGTAGTACTTGCCTGTAGTTCCAGCTACTTGGAAGGCTGAGGTGGAAGGATCACCTGAGCCTCGCAGGTCAAGGCTGCGATGGCCCTGAGCATGCCACTACTCCAGCCTGGGCAACAGAGTGAGATTCCTACTCAAAAAAAAAAAAAAAATCCGCAAGAGCAGACTACAAATGACATTTGCTCTGTTTTACTACAGTCATCATCATTGCCCATCTTTTTCCTGAGTCTGGCAGGTGCTGATACTGTTGCTATGTGTTGCTTCAGATTTTGAATTTTTCTTAGATTTTTACATGCTGAGCATCCCTAATCTGAAATCTAAAATATTCCAAGAAACATTTCCTTTGAGTGTCATGCTACTTAAAGGTAGGAGAAGACTAGATGGCACTGGGGGAAAATATGTAATGTCATAAGGGCCCTAAACCAATGCCCAATTATAACAATTTAACAACATTCTCTACCCCAGTCTGATGCTAGGCTCTGGGATTAAGGTATTTAGCCAACAGTTCTTGCAAAATTCACTGACTTGTAAGTAATTGCAACACCTTACTGCTAATGCTGGAACAGAACTCTGCAGACCTAGAAAGCAAGAAGTGCAGAGCATTGGGAAGGCTCTGAAGTGGCCTTTGAGCTAGACCTCAAAAGATTTTGCTTTTTGTCACAAGGACATGTTTGGAAGATAGAATGGCATCTGCATAAACCTGAGAAATCCCGGAAGTGATAAAAGTACAGTAGAATTGGATCCAAATAGACAGAAGGGATGCAGAGGATTGTCTGGAAATGGGCAGAAGCCAAACCATTTAGGCTTCAAATTCTAGGTGCAAGGATTGTTGGGTTTTATTTCATTAGGAGAAAATTCCAGCTTTTTTTCAACCTTAGACCCAGTGCCATGGGACTTTGTAGAGAATGGGTCAGTCAGAGAAAAGGCTCATGAGTTTGCCTGAGGCCAAACTCCCCCTGCAGGGACCCCTCAGCACCTTCTGGAGAAACTGACTGCCAAGCTGGTGATGGAAAGGGGAAGAAATAACTTTCACAAGTTACCTTGAGTCTGCCTGGAAGAAATTTGGCATGGTGATTATTTCTTCTGAGCAACGGGGTAGCCCAGTAGTTACATAGATGCTGGCTGGCGTCGGATTTCACAGTTTTGTTTTGTTTTTTTGATTTGGAGTCTCACTGTGTTGCCCAGGCTGGAGTGCAGTAGCATGCTTACGACCACCACAGCCTGGACCTGCTGGGCTCAGATGATCCCGCCACCTCAGACTTCCAAGGAGCTGGAACTACAGGCCACCACACCCAGCTTTTTTTGATTTATTGTAGATGAGGTCTCTCCAAGTTGCCCAGGCTGGTTTGAACCACTGGGTTCAGGCAGTCCTTTCATCTCGGCCTCCCAGAGTGCTGGGATTATAGGCGTGAGCCCCCAGACCTGGCAGAGATTTCATAGTTTCAAATCCCTGTTTTAACCACTCAATATCGACAAGTAATCTAACCTTTGGCCTTACTGTGCCTTTCAAATGGGAATAATACATATCACTTATCTCGATGTATAGTTATGAGAATCAATCTACTAGATACCAGGAAAGCATACAGTAGGCGCTCCAAGAACTGTTGGTGTTATTTAAGGCGTTGGGGGGAGTTGTTATTTTTTTGAGTCGGAATCTCACTCTGTCGCCCAGGCTGGAGTGCAGTGGCACGCCTCCTAAGCCTCGACCTGCTGGACTCAGGCCTTCCACCTCAGCCTTCCAAGTAGCTGGAACCACAGGCGTGCGCCCCCACACCCGGCTAATTTTTTGATTTATTGTAGAAACGAGGTCTTGCCAAGTTGCCCAGGCTGGTCTCAAACCCTTGGACTCAAGCAATTCTCTCACCTCGGCCTCCCAAAGTGCTGGGATTACAGGCGTGAGCCACCGCACCCGGCCACTTTTTTTAAAATAAGGAAACTGAAGTCCAAAGAGAGATACAAATGTCCAGTCCCACAGCAAATCGGTGATGAGGACTGGAATGCAGGTCCCCTGATTCCCAGCCCAGGAGCAATCCTCTTCCCGAGTCCTCAGAGTTCCTCGACAGAACAGCAGATGTTCACAGCAAGGCAGGAAGGGTTAATGGATGACTGCAGCAAACAATAGCCAGGCGCAGGACTTCTGCGATTTACAAACAAGGCTGGCGTGGGCATTTGTGCGGAATGACGCTCCTTCTGGCCTCCCAGGGCATCTGCTCCAGGACCAAAGCCCTTCTTCCTATTGCATCTCGGGAGCTGAGGTCCGCGTAGACCTCTCCCTCCCCCGCCTTCCAGCGCGCCCGCCTCACAGGCCGCCTTCGCTCGGTCCTTCCCAGCAAGCTCCGCGCCGGCGCCGGCGCCGGCTGCTGATTGGCTGCGGCGGGAGCAGTCGCTCGGCCGGCAGCGGTTACCGAGGTTTCCGGTGCGAGGCCAGAGCGGGGGAAGTCGTCGGACGTCGGCGGTGAGCGCGTACGGCGGCGGCTGGTGAGGCGAGACAGTCGGAGAGTCTGCGGGCCTGAACGCTTTCGGCCGGCGGGGGACTCCCACGGACTCCGCGTGTGGGCCGGGGCCTGGTGTCCGTGCGCATGCGCGGGCGTGCCGCGGCTGGAGGGGGCGCGGGGCGTGGGTGGCTGCGCGCGCGCGCGGACCCCACGTGGGGCTGGGGGGCGGGGGGAAAGGGTCGGAAATCGAGCGTCCCGCCACGTCAGTCTCCGGCCCCGAGCCAATCCCGCGCTCGGGCTGCGGTGAGGGGGCCGCTTGTGCCGGGAAGTGGCTTCGGGAGGAAGGAGGCCTGTTTCTTCGCAGCCCCAGGAGCAGCACCCCGAAAGCCGGCCGCGGCCCGCCGGGCTCCTCTGAGCGGGCTAGACCGGGAGGACCGCTGGCTCCTTGCGGCGAAGGCCCGCCCGGTTGTTTACTTTAGGAAGCTTTGTGCGCCGGCGTTAGGATTCGTGATCCAGGCTGCGAAGAATGGCAAGCCTGGAAAATAGCAACTGTGTTTCTTTCTAAAGGATCTGCTTCTAACCCAGCGTTGCAAACCACAATGAAGAACCAGGACAAAAAAAATGGGGCTGCCAAACAATCCAACTCAAAAAGCAACCCGGGACAGCCGGAAGCAGGACCCGAGGGAGCCCAGGGGCGGCCCGGCCAGTCGGCCTCTGCGACAGAATCCGAAGGTTCCAGCAGCCAGACTGCTGGGAAGACGGAGGGTATGTGCCAGTTCTGCTTTCCAGAGGGCAGGGGGAGGAGTGTGTAGTGCCGGCCCAGCCTCTGGAGTTAGAGGCTAAGGCCAGTGTTTACCCAGGAAGGAGGAAATGGAGAATGAGAGGAGGGCGGTGCCGAGGCCGCCACCCCCACTATGTCCTGGAGTTGGGAGACCTTCCCACTCTAAGCGCCGGAACAGAACTCTTGAGAGAATGCTCTGACAGGATTGAATCAGGTGGTAGTCAAAGCAGACACCCTATCAGCAATCCCAGGTCCCGTTAGAAACAACTGTCAGCAGCGGAACTGGTGAAGCATTTCTGGAACTGTTTGAGTAGCAAGAAATGGCTTTTGGAGGAAGGAGATGGGATAGAAGTTGCTACATGCCAGCCTTGTGTGATGGATGCTTTACCTGTTTCTTTTATGCCCATAATGTGTGGGTGGTAGTGAGCAATAGTTCTATCATTTTATAAGTAGATAAACTGAGACTTCAAAGAAGTTGAGCGCCTATGACTATGATTAGTCGATGGTTAAAAAGTTTTGAATTTCAGTTCTAACAACTAGATTGGCTGAATTATACTCCACTCTTATTTCTCAGTTTTTATTTTAAAAGGGAAAAAAAGGCAATATTTAACCCAAACTGGTGAGTCTGGCTGTGCCTGAAAAATTCTAACCAGTGGTATAACCATCTTATTTTTCACTTTACCCCTCATCCTCACCCGCTGTAGGGGCTCAAGCCAAAACTGCTCAATCTGGAGCCCTTCGTGATGTCTCTGAGGAGCTGAGCCGCCAGTTGGAAGACATACTAAGTACATACTGTGTGGACAACAATCAGGGCAGCCCAGGTGAGGATGGGGCACAGGGTGAGCCAGCAGAACCTGAAGATCCAGAGAAGTCCCGGACCTATGTGGCAAGGAATGGGGAGCCTGAGCCGACTCCGGTAGTCAATGGTGAGAAGGAGACCTCCAAGGGGGAGTCAGGCCCGGAAGAGATCCGTGCGAGTGACGAGGTTGGAGACCGAGACCACCGACGGCCACAGGAGAAGAAGAAAGCCAAGGGTTTGGGTGAGTGGAGGGCAGCTATTTGTGAGGCTGGAGAGGGGAGGGAGTTTGGACTAGTCTGCTCTGCCAGGACTCAGAGGAAACTGGACTTCTCAGAGCAGCGAGTCACCCTCATCTAATCGGAGCCAAGGGTGTGGGGACCATAGCACAGAGTTGTGCAGGTGTTCACTGTGCAAGTCCTCCTGGTCTTCAGAACAATTGGGAGCTGGACTCCAACCTGCTCACTCTTTGAGAAAATGGAGAGTAGGAGGCTTGGGTGGCTTCTGTGCCAGCCAGCACCACTTCTACCTGCTCTATGACCCTAGGCTTGTCCCTTCCCCTCTCTGGTCTTCGTTTCTACTTCTCTGCAGTAAGAGGATTGGACTAGGCCAGAGTTGGAAATCCAGATGTCTACATTAGCAGGCTAGCCAGGGGTGCACAGAGTTGGAAACCCAGATGTCTACGTTAGCAGGCTAGCCAGGGGTGCACAAAAAACAAGAGAGTGCCTACTTTACTGAAAAGTTAGACTGCCATCTGGTTAGTTGCAGTCTCTCAACTAGCTGATTTAGAGCATGCAAGACTATAGGCTGGATGCAACCAGACTTTGTTTTCTAAAGAAAAACCAGGAATCTAGAGTTATGTGACATCTCTGAATTTTTAATAGTTAGCAGCTAAAATGATAGGAGCCAAACAAAACCCATCCGTGGCTTGGATTTGGCTTGTGTGCCAGCAGTTTTCAGTCTCCATGCTGATCTCTCAGGTTCTTCCAGGGAGGCAGAGGGAAGGTTCCATGACTTAGGCATAGGCAGTGAGGAAAAGATAGTAACAGCCATTTGACAGCAGGGTGTGTGTGTGTGTTCAGGAATCTAGGTTAGATGACATTATACTTTGTCCTAGTCCCTATTCCTCTCACCCCCTTATTTATGTGTTATCCTAATTTAAAGGGGTACTTTTTAAAATCTTAGGGTCAGGCAACCCCTTTGGGTCCCCTGTGAGAGCTTTTCTGTCCTCTCAATAAATCCTGCTTTCAAAAAATAAAATAAAATCTTAGGGTCACATATATGAATAGTATCTTCATTTTAAAGCTCCCTCTTTGGCTACTTCTGTTGAGAGTTTAGTATTTCTCAAGGAGGCTAAGAAACTTATTCCATTTTGTATCCTACCTCTATCAGAAGGGCCCTATGTACATTGAAACAGTAGCCCTGAATTCATAGGTGGGACACCTTTCCTCTGTTGGTAGAGTAGGCAGTTGTTCCTCCCACCAGTAGAACTCCCTAAGGCAATTCCACAAGGATTCAGTTGTTCATTTACTAAGCATTTGTTGAGCACATGCTCTGTGATGGCAGTGTGGACAGTTCTGGGTGTAGTGATGAGCAGGACTGGGTTGGTCACGGCCCTAATGAAGCACATAGTATAACAAGGAAAGCAACTAGTTCAACAAGCAATATATAAAGTATGATAAGGGAGGGACTGCCTTCAGTACTTATAAGTATGGGCCCAGGTAAAGGGCCTGCAGAGAAGGGGGTGCATGTCTTTGCTCCTGTGCTTTGCAGGGAAGGAGATCACATTGCTGATGCAGACTTTGAACACTCTGAGTACCCCAGAGGAGAAGCTGGCAGCTCTGTGCAAGAAGTATGCCGAACTGGTCAGTTCCCCCACCTTCTGCTGGCACTTACCCTGCTGTTGGGAAATCAGCAGGCCACCAAGTGTGGGATTGGGGGTGCAGGGGAAGGTGGGTGGCTTGATTCCTGTTCAGCCTTTCTCTGAACCTTTCTCTTTTTTTTTTTTGAGTTGGAGTCTCACTCTGTTGCCCAGACGAGTGCAGTGGCCGCTCCCGGCCACCGCAGCCTCAACCTGCTAGGCTCCGGCAATCCTTCCACCTCAGCCTTCCAAGTAGCTGGAACTACAGCCGCGCACTAGCACGCCTGGCTAATTTTTTGATTTATTGTAGAGATGAAGTCTCGCCAAGTTTCCCAGGCAGGTCTCGAACCTGCGGGCTCAGGCAATCCACTCACCTCAGCCTCCCAAAGGGGCGGGATTACAGCCTGAGCCACTGAGCCCGGCTGAACCTTTCCCCCATCTCTTGAATGGGGGAGTCACTTCCCAGCCAGCCTCTTCACGGCTGACAGAGAGGAAACTGCACATTCCTTGAAAGAAATTTCTCAAAGAATGAATCCCAGGTGGTGAGCCCTAGCTCCTGGTCTGAGCCCAAGATACCATGTGATCTTACTCCTGTGTGTTTCTCTGTGCATCTCCCTTAAATGTGAAGATGCATAGTGCCATTATCACACTTAACACAGTTCACACTAGTCACTTGCCTTTTACTCCAGAGCAGTCTTCCTGTCACTGCCTCCCATATTCTCCATGATACTTAACTTTTTTGCAGAAACCAGACTATTTGTCCTATATGTTGCCCTGCTTCTGACCTTTTCTTCTACATGGTAGCATTTAACTTGTTTCTTTTTTTTTTTTTTTTTTTGAGTTGGAGTCTCACTTGGTCACCCAGACTGGAATGCAACGGCCGCTCCCGGCCACCGCAGCCTCACCTGCTGGGTTCCGGCGATCCTTCCGCTTCAGCCTTCCGAGTAGCCGGAATTACAGGCATGCGCTGCCATGCCCAGCTGATTTTTTTGATTTATTGTAGAGATGAGGTCTCGCTGCCCAAGCGGGTCTCGAACCCACGGGCTCAGGCAATCCACTCACCTCAGCCTCCCAAAGGCACGGGATTACAGGCTGAGCCACTGAGCCCGGCTAACTTGTTTCTTTACCCCTTAGTTTCTATAAGTAAAGTAGAAGTTTACTCTAGAAGCTTGATCCATTTCAGGGTCAACTGTTTTTAATAAGAATTCTTTATAGGTGATACTCTGTACTTCATGTTGTATTATAAGACATACAAAGCATGCTCTTCCCACTTGGATTGGGGGGGCAGCCAGATCCCTCCTTTGTCAGTTCCCCCATCTGAATTTGAACTAACAACTTCATCCATTGATGGTCATAGCCTAATGATTTATTTTAAAATTCTTTCATTCCCTGGCCAGGCACAGTGGCTCATACCTATAATGCCAGCACTTTGGGAGGCAGAGGTGAGAGAATTGCCTGAGCCCAGGAGCTTAAGACCAGCCTGGGCGATATGGTAAGACCTCGTCTCTACAATAAGTGAAAAAATTAGCTGGGCGTGGTTGTGCGTGCCTGTAGTTCCAGCAACTTGGAAAGCTAAGGTGGTAGGATCACCTGAGCCCAGCAGGTTGAGGCTGTGGTGGCCGTGAGCGTGCCGCTGCACTCCAGCCTGGGTAACAGTGAAACTCTGAATCAAAAATAAAAATAAAATCTAATAGTCAAACTAAAAAAGTAAAAAGAGACCAGGCATGGTGGCTCACACTTGTAATCCTAGTACACTCAGGGCCACCGCAGCCTCGACCTGCTGGACTCAAGCGATCCTTCTACCTCAGCCTTCCAAATAGCTGGAACTACAGTTGTGCACCACCACACCCAGCTAATTTTTTGATTTGTTGTAGATATGAGGTGTTGCCAAGTTGCCCAGGCTGGTCTCAAACCCGCAGGTTCAGGCAGTCCTCTTGCTTCCGCCTCCCAAGGTGCTGGGATTACAGGCATGAGCCACCATGCCCGCCTGTCAATATTGAAGTGACTAAGAATGAGAAAAAGAATCAAGTTAGGGAGAGAACTGGTGAACCCAGTGCTAAGGTTTTAAAGGAATGAGAGGGAGTCACGGGTCTATTAATGGGAACAAATTGGGGTCACAGGTGGTCTTATCCTAGTACATAGATGTCCAGCAAGTTGAGGCAGTGCTCTGAATTGGAGTCAGAGCTGGGATAGTAGCTGATGTCTGTTGTGTGGCCCCTGCTTGTCCTAGTGAATGTCCCATTTCGGTATACCTACGATGGAGCCTTTGGGGTTAATGGGAGGAATGTGTGAAAGGGTGTAGGTCAGGGCAGCTCAGGACACCCTGGAGCCACATGATGATCCCTGTGAGGAGGGCCCCACGGGGTGCTCACCTGTCCCCCATCCCCAGCTGGAGGAGCACCGGAACTCACAGAAGCAGATGAAGCTCCTGCAGAAGAAGCAGAGCCAGCTGGTACAGGAGAAGGACCACCTGCGTGGCGAGCACAGCAAGGCCATTCTGGCCCGCAGCAAGCTCGAGAGCCTATGCCGCGAGCTTCAGCGGCACAACCGGTCCCTGAAGGTAGGCCTGTGCACCCTGGAATGGGCAACTCTGGTTTCCTTGATTTCCACTTAATCTTTGGTGAGCTTTCCCCTAAAAAAGTAGCTTGTGGCATAGAAACACATTTCCCGGATGGGTGCGGTGGCTCATACCTATAATCCCAGCACTTTGGGAGGCCAAGGTGAGAGAATTGCCTGAGCCCGTGGGTTCGAGACCAGCCTGGGCAACTTGGCAAGATCTCATCTCTACAATCAATCAAAAAATTAGCCGGGCATGGTGGCGTGTGCCTGTAGTTCCACTACTTGGAAGGCGGGGGGGGGATCACCTGAGACCAATAGGTCGTGGCTGTGGTGGCTGGGAGCATGCCACTGCCCTCCAGCCTGGGTGACAGAGTGAGACTCCAACTCAAAAAAAAAAAAAAAAAAAAAAAAAGGAACACATATCCCCAATAGTGCCCTATCATAGAGGGAACTACTTGTAGTTGTGTTAGATAAGGTAAACAGTGAGGTCCTAAGAGAGCCCAAAGTGCAGTAATCTTAATATTTCTCACTGAAATAGCAGCCCTAGAAAGCAGAGGTCCAGCCTCCACAAGCAGCTCTTGTCTCAGGGGTTGGTCAGTTGGGAGCCTGGGTCCTTCCCATGTTCTGCTTTTCCTAGGATGTGGTCAGTCTGTGGTTATAGCCAGTTTAACTACAACCTTCTAACTTTTCTTCCTATATGTAAAAGATTACATATAGTGTTTTAAATGAAACTATCATATATGTGCTGTTTCATGTCCTGTTCCTTTTTTTCACTTTATTTAATGCCTTATCTTTCCCTATCAGTTTATGTAGTGCTGTCTCATTTCTTTTAACGGCATCATTGTATGGATGTCCTGTATTTTGTTTGTTTTTTTGAGTTGGAATCTCACTTTGTTGCCCAGACTGGAGTGCAGTGGCACGCTCATGGCCACCACCCCAACCTGCTGGGCTCAGGCCATCCTTTCACGCCTCAGCCTTCCAAGTTGCTGGAACCATAGGCATGTGCCACCACACCTGGCTAATTTTTTTGATTTATTGTAGAGATGAGGTCTCACCAACTTGCCCAGGCTGGTCTCAAACCCCTGGGCTCAGGCAATCCTCTCATCTCCACCTCCCAAAGTGCTGGGATTACAGGCATGAGCCTTTGCCCCTGACTGATGTCCTGTATTTTATTATACCCTAGTTAAAGTATTTTTAGTTGTTTCCAACTTTTCATTATTTCATGGAGCTGCAGTGAAAAATTATTTTTGCATATATATCCCTGACCAGTTACGTAGAATTTATCCGTAGCATAAATCTCAGAAGTGAAATGGCTGGGTCAAAGAGTATGCTGATTTTAAATTTTAATAGATTTTGCCAGATTGCCTTCCAGTGAGGGAGCAGTGTGCCACCCATCATCAGTGTGTGAGTGCCTAATTCTGTACAACTTTGAGAACCCTGGTTATTACTAAATTTTAACAATTTGGTCTCTGAGGGCACGGCTGCATGAAAAGACATTAAAATGAGAGCACTTAATCTGAAATCTGCAAGAATAGGCCTCAGGAGATCCAGCTTGCTTCAGAAAGACTCTTACATGTGTGCCTGCATTTTTCTTGGGGGTGAATCTTACTTGAATGTCACTTGATATACAGAGGGTTCCATTGGAGCCCGCATTACATGACATCCTGGAGCCCGGCTATTCATGTTAGGAACAGGGAGGGTCGTGGGCAGAGACCATCAGTGGACTAGTTGGGCTTGCCTTGTGAGACTGGCTGGGGATCAGTGGATGATGGCACTAGGGCTGACTTCTCTGCCCAGGAAGAAGGTGTGCAGCGCGCCCGGGAAGAAGAGGAGAAGCGCAAGGAGGTGACCTCGCACTTCCAGGTGACACTGAATGACATTCAGCTGCAGATGGAACAGCACAATGAGCGCAACTCTAAGCTGCGCCAAGAGAACATGGAGCTGGCCGAGAGGCTCAAGAAGCTGATTGAGCAGTATGAGCTGCGAGAGGAGGTAAGGTGGTCACTGCAGCTGTCATGGCCAGGAGATTGTGAGGTTCTGGGTGTGTGCTGGGCACTAGGATGACACGTTTCAGGCTTCATACTATTCTTCCTCCCCCTTCCTTGGGAAGAGAGTAATGCCGTTCCTTGTAGACAAGAATGAGGTGTGGACGAGGTACACTGCCCATCACACAGTCCCAGGTTCACAGTACTTTGCCCCAAACAACTGAGCCGGGTGTCATTTGAAGTTAGAGCTAGCCACATCTTAGAATGGAGGTACGTACTCTGTTATTAAGCACCCTCAGCAGGGCCTTGGAGCAGCATCTCCAAGACAGCCATGTTAATATTTATGGAATGGAATGGAATATTTATGGAATGGAACTTGCGAATACTCACCTAGATTATATTACAATGGTGCAGGTCAAGTTTGGCTGCCAGCTTATGACACTGTCCGTTTTCACAATTTTGTAGAGTTTGAAATTGTAGCAGAGGGGACTGTACCTGTGGTCAGTGGTAAATTCTGGGAACTGTGTCCACTGATTCCCTGCTGCTCTGCTGCTCCTGCCACTTGAAAGGGCAGGATGTCAGCCGGGCATGGTGACTCACGCCTGTAATTCCCAGCACTTTGGGAGGCAGAGGAGAGAGGATTGCATGAGCTACTGGTTTGAGACTAGCCTGGCCAACATGGCAAGACCTTGTCTCTAAAATAAATTTTAAAAGTAGCCAGGTGTGGTGCCGCACATCTGTAGTTCTAGCTACTTAGAAGGCTGAGGTGGAAGAATCACCTGAGCCCAGCAGGTTGAGGCTGTGGTGACCGTGAGTGTGCCACTGCACACCAACCTGGGCAACACAATGAGACTCTGACTCAAAAAAAAAAGAGAGAAAGGGCAGGATGTTACTGCATTAGCTGGTGATGGCTGCTACCCCGGGCTCTTAAATCTTTATGTTTTCCCTGCCAGCCACTTGACTATTTGGGGCCTGTTTCCTCCTTGTGAGAAGGGAGAGCTATAGGTACCTTACAGGGCTACAGAGACCTGCTCTGGACTAGGTCTTTTCCCAGCTCCTGGGGTATGGTTGCGGGTGAGATGGGAAGACCTGCCTCTTGGCCTTAGGCCAGTGTGGCGATCACGTGTGCCTGACCTAGAGGGCACTCTGCTTCCTGCTTCCCTTCCCATGCTTCGTCCTTTGGGAACAAGGCTGCTTGCAACACATTCGATTTGAGGAGAATTGGTTTGTTTCTTGTCTCAGCACTGAGAGAGACAGAGTCTTCCTAGGCTACTATAATGAGGCATGAATTTCAAGAATTCCCTTTGTCTCCCTCAAGGCAAAGAGGACTTAGTACTACCAGGCTATGCTGCTTCTCATTTACAGCCCTTCCCAGAGAGATTCAGGCACTCGCACCATGTCCCACGCTGTCCTCTCTAGGCACCTTCCCTTCCCCATCCAGAATACAAGTTGAGTTCCCCCACTTTCTTTATGTCAGTTAATTTTTACCTTTGAAGTAGCATGAGTCTGTCACCTCCTCTCCATCCCTGCTGTCTCACCTGGCCCAAGTCCCCAGGGCTTCCCAGCAGGCAGCCATTTCTTGGGATGTCTTCATCTATAAATATGGCAAATCTCTGCCCGCTAAGATAGGCTGTGGTATTCATAGTGGCATTATTTGTGCTCGTTCTTGACATTTACAAGGGAGTTAGGGGCCATAGAAGTGAGGGCTACTAACCCCATGGGGTATATTTTCTTCTTGGCTTCTCGTGAGCTGATTTCTACCCATAAACCCCTGTACTTACCTGCGTCTCACTCACTGAGAGAGAAGGGAGGTGAGGTTGGGAAACCGAAATTCCAGGGACTTAGGCGCATGTCCTGTGGTACATGTAGGATTCCAGCATGTGAGATTGAGATGGTCAAAGTGCCCTGATCTGTGTAGATGGGGCCTTCCTGAGAAATGGAGCCCTAATAAGCCGACCGTCCCATCATCTTTGCTGTAGCATATCGACAAAGTCTTCAAACACAAGGACCTGCAGCAGCAGCTAGTGGATGCCAAGCTCCAGCAGGCCCAGGAGATGCTGAAGGAGGCAGAGGAGCGGCACCAACGGGAGAAAGATTTTGTGAGACTCAGACCCTGGGTTAGGGTGGGGTATATGGGAGGAAGTGGATTGGGTTCTGGTTCAACTCATGGTCTAGGCTATATGGGGAAGGTTACTCCTGACCAGACCAGGCGTAGATTCCTCACATACTAGTCAGAGAGCCCAAAGCCTCTCTGGGTCTGGTGCTTGTGGCTGCAAAAGGTCAAACGTAGCCCCTGGGGACTTCTGACAAAGTCTGGGGTTCTGTCTTGGAAATAGCTCCTGAAAGAGGCAGTGGAATCCCAGAGGATGTGTGAGCTGATGAAGCAGCAGGAGACCCACCTGAAGCAGCAGGTGAGACGGTGTGTGACCCGACCCTGTGCCTCCAAGATCCCCTCACTGGGCCCCATCCTCGGGGGAGTGAACCGAGACCCTCGTTCTAGCTCTGCCCGGACTGTTGTGTGGCCTTGGTTGAGCCTTTGTTTTCTCCAGACCTGCCCAGCACCTATGCGGTGGTGACCAGGTAGCTAGGTGAGCTCAGAGAACTTCATTCCTGGCTCAAAAGGGTTGTGTTGCTTTTGAAGCTGTGGGGATAGAAGAGTTATTTTTAGCTATGTAAGTTAAACTTGATTCCAAAAGGAAAGTTTGAAAATAAACATAAAGGTAAAGTATATGTCACCCTAAATCCTACTTTCCAGTTTTAGCATTTTGTATTATGTCCTTCTGAATATATAGCTTTTAGCCAGGTACAGTGGCTCATGCCTATAAACCTAGTGCTTTGGGAGGCGGAGGCAAGAGGATTGCCTGAGCCCAGGGGTTCAAGACCAGTCTAAGCAACTTGGCGAGACCTCGTCTCTAAAATAAATTTTTAAAAAACTAGCCAGGCATGGTGGTACGTGCCTGTAGTTTCAGCTACTTAGAAGACAGGTGAGGCCGGGCCCAGTGGCTCACGCCTATAATCCAAACACTTTGGGAGGCTGAGGTGGAGGATTGCCTGAGCCCACAGGTTCAAGACCAGCCTGGCCAACTTAGTGAGACCTCATCTCTACAATAAATCAAAAAATTATCCAGGCGTGGTGGCACATACCTGTAGTCCCTGCTACTTGGAAAGCTGAATGAAGCAGAAGGATCGCCTGAACCCAGCAGGTCAAGGCTGTGGTGGTCGTGAGCGTACCACTGCACTCCAGCCTGGATGACCGAGTATGACTCCGACTCAAAAAAAGACTGAGGTGGAAGGATTGCCTGAGCCTAGGAGGTTGAGGCAGCGATGGTCATGATCACGCTACTGCACTTCAACTTGGGTGACAGAACGAGACAGACTCAAAAAAAAAAAAAAATATATATATATATAGCTTCTGCTTTGTTTTCATGAAAAATAGCATCTCAATAGAATTACTGAGTCAAAGGGTCAAGAAGGGGTCAGAATATGCTGACCTGAGGTGCCTTCCAGAGAAGCCCGGTCTTATCTGTGGGCTTCTCTCTCACCCAGCTTGCCCTATACACTGAGAAGTTTGAGGAGTTCCAGAACACACTTTCCAAAAGCAGTGAGGTATTCACCACGTTCAAGCAGGAGATGGAAAAGGTAACAATGGTCCAGGGAGGGCATAGCTGCTGGGGCACAGCTGCTCCCCTGATTCAGAATTGAACCCTGAGCCTGCCTTCAGGAAGCTCCCATCTAGGGAGTGCCTCTTGGGGAGCTCTTTTTAGTAACTGATTGATACCAAGGGTGGGGCCATTAGGAGGGCTCACAGCTTTTCCTCCTCTCAAGAGAGTGCCAGTGGTATGTACACCCTCCAGGTTGTCCTGGAGATGGGCGATCTTGTCATTTCTTGTTATTAGTGGTGGACATTTTAACTTGAGCCTCCCTGGTAATGAGGTGGCACAGAGGCCTTGACTGCGCCCTGTAATGCCTTGCCCCCTGGGATCATTCCCCACCTTAGAGAGACAGATGCACAGGCACCCCAGCTCTAATTGTTTCCTTCCATCTGTCATGTAACCCAGATGACTAAGAAGATCAAGAAGCTGGAGAAAGAAACCACCATGTACCGGTCCCGGTGGGAGAGCAGCAACAAGACCCTGCTTGAAATGGCTGAGGAGGTGGGCTGACTGTGGTCTGCAGCCAGGGCTGGGGTGTCAGACTCTTTTCTGTACTTTCAGTCATTGACAGAGCTAGCATGAGGTAGAGGTGGGATTTGCACACATTTCTGTCCAAGTCCCAAGGCAGTGCCAGCCCTCTCGCCATGGGAGTTGGTGAGCCCGGTGGTAGATCTGCAGTGAGAGTGAAGGAAGCAAATGGGAGAAAGAGAAAACAGAAAAAACTGGTGCCCATGATGTGCGTGGTTTATAAGGCAGCCCAGGTTATTTATGACTTCATGGTTTATAGTGTGGAAGAAAGGAACTAACACTGATGGAGTGGCACTGACCTTGCTAAATACTTTCGATATGCTGGTTCATTGAACCTCTTGAGATGCGAGGTTGATATTTGTTTTACATGTTTTGCAGATGAGAGAGGCTTAAAAACCAAATCCTTTGTCAAGGTTATCTGGTAGATAAATGGAGAAATACATAGTCTCCGAGTCATGCCCCTTCTCTGCACAACATTGCCCCAACTGACAACCTGGTCAAGGCATCAACCAGGGCTATTTCCTAGAAGAGACCAACTTTGGATTCTGGTCTGCTCCTAGTCTTGTTAAGGTGTTTGCTGCCAAGGAGTGGCATTAAGTGGGACGGTTAGTGGTGTGGCACTGAAGGCCCAATTTCTCTTCCCTAGAAGACACTCCGGGACAAAGAGCTGGAGGGTCTGCAGGTGAAAATCCAACGGCTGGAGAAGCTGTGCCGGGCGCTGCAGACCGAGCGCAATGACCTGAACAAGAGGGTACAGGACCTGAGTGCTGGTGGCCAGGGCTCCCTCATTGACAGTGGTCCTGAGCGGAGGCCAGAGGGGCCTGGTGCTCAAGCACCCAGCTCACCTAGGGTCACAGAAGCACCTTGCTGCCCAGGAGCACCGAGCACAGAAGCATCAGGCCAGATTGCCCCCCAGGAGCCTGCCTCCGCCAGGGCCTAGAAAACCTGGTGCTGGGGCTTGCTGGGAAGGGAGCAGGTAGCCAAGCCAGGCCTGGCCCATGCAAGGTTCCCATGCTGAGCAGTTCAGTGCTAAGGCCAGGTATTCTGATGTGGCTGGCACCTGACACTTGCAATTTTGGATTTTGTGGGTCAGTTTTACGTGCATATGGCGTTGTGCAAGGCCTCATGCATTTATGTCTATAAGTGTACCGTGGGCTTGCAGTGGGGTGGGAGTATGTACAGATGAAGTCAGTGGCTCCTCTGTGAGCTGAAGAGTCTCAAGAGGAGCTGTCATCTGTAGCTGCCATCACAGTGAACTGGCAGGACAAGTGACTTGAGCAGTTTTCTGCCTGATACGAGGCTCAGATCCCTCCTGGCCCTTCAGAGCTCATGACAAGTGATACACCCAGGACTTGACTGCATTTCTCTTGTGAGTGGGGCTTGGGCAGCTCGGGCTCTCCTAGCTCCTCTAGAGGTTCCTCTGCTTCTCTTGACCTGGAAGCAGGGTCCCCAGGCAGAGCCTTAGCAGGGCACTCAAAGCAGGTGATTGGACTGCTTTCCTGCCAAGGACAAGGGACCTGGAGAATGGTTCTGTGTGGGGTGACGTGCTGGTTGGGAGCCCTTGGGCACCACTTCCCCTGCCCTCTGGTAGTGCCAGGACCAGGCCAGTGATGCTTCTCAGTAGCCTTATCATTCACAGGTGCCTCTCTAGCCTGCACAAATGATTGACAAGAGATCACCCAAAGGATTCTTTCTGAAGGTTTGTTTTTTTGTTTGTTTGTTTTTGGGAGGGGGGTTTGCATATGAGAGTGTTTGTATTGAGGACCTTCTGAGGAAGAAAGAGGGGAGCTGTAGCGGTGGCATCTGGGCCTGCCTCCAGTATCCCACCCCTTTCCCCCACCCTGACTCCTTTGCCATCCTGGCGCCTAGGTCTCCTGGGTATAGAGACCAAGTCGGCTGTAGAAAGGGAAAGGGAGAGGCTTCTGACAGCTTTGCTGTAAGCTTACCTGTGGGATGCTACCACTGGTTCCCCTCAGCACCATCTCCATGCAGCAGATTCTGGGCCCCGGGTCCAGATGCCCCCTTGGCTTTACAAGTCTGTTTCTGCTTCCTGCCCCTGTCTCCCAAGTGCCCAAGTGCGCAGTCCTTGAGGTTTGCCCTGACTCCATTTCCTGATACCCCCTTGCCCAAGGAGTAAGAGTTCTTCTTCCTGTGGGGGAGCCCACAGTTGTTGTCTGACAGGTAGAAAATAAAGTTCAACAATTGACTGAGCCCCAGAACCCCATGAAATGGCTGCAGACAGCTGTGTTTGTTTCCTTCCCCACCTTTAGTACATAATACTATGTACTGTGTATAGCTACTCTGTTGGCCGAAGGTTCTGCTGGTTGCAGATTTGCCAGGATATTGCTAGTCTCTGTGCAGAGCACTTTTCTGGGACAAGAGAATGAGTCCTAGATCAGGAAGCGGGGCTTTGCTGGACTAGACGTACAGTGCCCCATTCCTACCTGGGCGTCAGCTTCAGTGTAGCTGAGGGAGCCACAGACCAAGAGATAGGACGGTTGGTGTTTCGCTTCTTGCTGTATTTCTTTGAAGTGAGCTTATTGTCCTGTAGGTCCTTCATCCTCCATACCTAGCCTATTTCAGATAAGTAGGCTCATGATTAAGTACTCCTGAATCATGTTGACTTAGACCAGAGATGGCAAGTGGCCTTGGCAGGTAGCACTGATCTGCTTCACAGTGTTTCTTGCCAACCCCCGGATATCCTTCCTTCACATGGGAAATGCCCTCAAGCAGGGTTGTGTTGAGCTCTATCTGCCATCCCTGGCTGAATTGCTGCTCTCTCTGGAGAAGTATCCCCAAGGTCTCTGCCTTCCCCTCTGAGTCCCTATGCTTGGAATGCCTCTTCTGCTCCAGGAAGGCCTTCTGCCTCCCACAGCCCCTGTACCAGGCTGGGATACAAGAGCTGCCAACCTGGCAAGAGTGTTTGCTAGTCAAGCAAGGTGTGCAGAGGAGGCAGAGGTAGCCGTCTGCCCCGTGAGGAAAGCGGAAAGGCCTACGGGTGGCCAACATAATTGCCTGCCTCACTTCAGCTACCTCTTAAGAGCCTGTGGGGGTTGAGGCTTTTGGACCCCAGTGTCGGGGTACAGGAGGCTACAGGGAGCAGGGGCCCCTGCTAAACTTCTCGGACCAGGAATGTGGCGCCCAGGCAGGGTAGAAACTTGGCCTGAAATTCAGCTCTAGCCATTTGGGCAAGTCTAGATGGGCGTCCCCTTTCTCTTCTTCTCCACTGACCAAACCTTAACCAGTCACTACAGCTGCTCTGCTTGCTCTGCTTTCCAAAGTCAGCCCAGGTCCTGGGCCAGATGCAGGGGCGGTGGCCTATCCACAAGTGAAGGCCAGTGCCTTCCTCACCCGGGTGGGCCCCACACACATGACCTCAGTTTTAGGACCAAGAGCTGTGTTGGTATCATAGATTGCTAGCTTTTCCTCCAGGGGCCACAGCAGGTGGAGCCCAGAGCCCAGGGCTCTGCTGACATAATTTGTCTTCAGGACCTTGTCCAGCTGAGAGCTTCGTGTACACCAGATTCTGAGAGGTGTAAGCAGCACTTTTTAAAATTTGTTGTTTGTATTCCATGAGGTTTTTGGACCATGGGCTGAGCTCAGGCACTTTCTGTAGGAGAATGTTATTTCTGTAAAGATGGTTATTTAACCCTCCTCCACCCCATCACAGCAGCCCTGCCGAGGACTGGCCCAGAGGCCAGTGGAGCCGCCTGGTGGCCACGGGGGAGGGCCGAGGCCTGCTAAGCTGATTCTCCAGCTGCTGCCCAGCCCTTCCGCCTTGCATAGCACAGAGGTGGTCATACCAGGGACAGCCAGGCGCCTGCCTGCTCCTCCCTTCCTGGGGGAGGGGTGCTGCCTTTGTCCCTGTCACTGCTTTCCTTATGGCCAGACCTGGTCACTCAGACTTGTTTGAAGCTGTGCTGGCAGCTTTTTTGTCTCCTTTTGGTATTCACAACAGCCAGGGACTTGATTTTGATGTATTTTAAACCACATTAAATAAAGAGTCTGTTGCCTTATTTGTTTCTCTCCTGACTTGTGTGCTCATTTGATGCTTTTGGATCTGCTGCAGAGTGGTCGTGGCTGTGCCTTGGCATCTGGTATCTTCTAGAGTGCCTTCCACCCGTCAGCACAGTCTGGACACTGGCAGATTCACTTGTGCTGTCTGAGGGGAGCTTGGCAGAATTGGCAAGACGCTCGTATACATAGAACATCAGAGACGATTTCTTTCACTCAAAAAAAACCTGTCCCTGGCCTCTGTGTACTTACAGGCTAGTGAGGGGAAAGGGTACTTTTAGGTATAGAAAGGTCAGTGGTACCATGGGAACAAAGAGGAGCAAGGGAAGAGGGAGGGTACCTGAAAGGTCCTTCTGCCCCAGTGGCCAGGCAGAAGCTGAGCAACTTTGCTTGGTAGCCAAGTGGTAACGCCTGGGAATGCAGGTACATGGAGGCTGAGGAGAGGAGGCTGGGCCCAGAGCCTATATGTCAGATAACGAGTTTGGACTAGATCCAGAGGGCAAGGGGGACTCTGAAGGTCTTTAAAAGGAAGTTGGTAGGGTCCATGAGGAAGGCAGAAGGCAGGGAAACCAGAGAGCTAAGCATAGACCAGTTGAGCTTAAGGTAGGTGGCACATCACTGCTCTTTGGGTCTCTACTCCGGGCAGCACTGGCCCATCCAGGGGGCTGCATGGGGCCTCCAGTTTCCTTCGATTTTATGCATTCCTTGCAACCACATTCTCCAGTTCTTCAGAAGTGGGGTTTTTTTACACAGCCCCTATTTACTCACCTCAAGCCTGGGCATCAAAGCTGAGGCTCCATGCGGGTTCGAGACCCGCCTGGGCAACTTGGCAAGCCCTCATCTCTACAACAAATCAAAAATTATCTGGGTGTGGTAGCACACGCCTGTAGTTCCGGCTACTTGGAAGGCTGAGGCGGAAGGATCGCCGGAGCCCAGCAGGCCAAGGCTGCGGTGGCCGGGAGCGGCCACTGCACTCCAGTCTGGGCGACAGAGTGAGACTCCAACTCAAAAAAAAAAAAAAAAGCTGAGGCTCCGACACAGAAGACAGCTGCTGGTGGCCTGACCCAGTGTCCTCTTTGGGGCCTGGGCTGGTCTGGCACAGAGGTTGGCACATGGTGAATGCCCTAAAACAACAGAGACAACTCAAGGGCTCTTCCCTTTTGACCTCCACAGGGAGATGTGCCCACACACTGTGATGGTCCCAGCAGAGCCTCTGACCCTAATAGGTTGGTGTTTTTGAGCTGGCTTTGGTTCCAGTCAGAGATCAGGAGTGGGTGGGAGGCTGCCACCCCAGCTGGGAGCTTCCAAGCAAAAAACAGCTGAGAGTCACTTAAGGTTCTGGCTCCTCCCCCTTGAAGCAACTGAGAATGGGAACTGCAGAGGTGCCTGCTCTCCTGGGGGGGCACTCACCTCTCTAGCAACTGGTGGGGGAGGAGAGGGCTTTTCCTGTTGTCCTCCTTCCCTCTGACCTCCCCTGGTTATCAAAAAAGTCCTGCTGGGCTTGGTGGCTCAGCCTGTAATCCTGCGCCTTTGGAAGGCTGAGGTGAGTGGATTGCCTGAGCCCGCGGGTTCGAGACCCGCCTGGGCAGCAAGACGGCCACTGCACTCCAGTCTGGGCGACAGAGTGAGACTCCAACTCAAAAAAAAAAAAAAAAAAAGTCCTGAATTAATGTCCCCTCCTGGAGTGGTCTGGGTGTTAGGAGCATCTGTGGGCATAGGTGCCCACAGAACCAGGGCCTATACCTTCCCGGTCCAGCCATAGGCCCAACCGCAGGAAGCCGCTCCAGGGTGAGGGGTGGCGAGGAGGGGCTGTGTGCGCTGCCCAGGGCCAGCTGATTTGAGCCTGCTGGGCAGCCTGGCCAAGCATCAGCCTCTCCTGTTGCAGCAAATGCTGCTCTGGGGACCTGAGCCGGAGCCTCTGCCAGGTCTTTAAATAGCTGCCCCATTGATCTGGCTGCCGGCAGCATCAGTAGCGCTGGGCCAGCCTCCTTCAGGCGCTGTTTCCCTCCTGGGGACTGGAGTCAGGTGCCAGGGAATCGCGTGGTCTTCCCTCCGACCCGGCGCTCCCACGCCTGCCTCCTAAGCCTGTGGGTGGGGAGGACTTCTGTCACCTCATCAGTGGCAGACTACAGGCCCACCACTTACCAGCTGGGAGGGCCTGGGTGTTGTGGGGAGAGTGGTATTGCCCTCAAAAAACCGACCACTGTTCAGTCGCAGTAGAGCGGAGACAATGACGATGACGATTCCTTCAGGGTTGGTACGGGGACGGGGCCCCCTATTAAGCACTTCACGGGGAAACGTACACAAGGGGGCCCCGCTTCTCCCTCCTGCTGCTGCGTGTGCTGCCTATATGCTTACATTCTCCCCCCTCCCCCATCGCCCCCTCCTGCTGACAAAGCCACCACCATTTTGTAAGGGATTCGCTTTTCTCTAAAACTGACGAGAAAGGGAAAACCTTTTTTTAGTCGACATCGCACATCCAACCGGGTCGCCTTAGTTCAGGCGGGGGGGAGGGAACGGGGCGGAGGGAGAAGGTCGAGTATCCTCAGGCGAGGAACCGCTTGGTGAATGTGGGGCTGCTCCTCCCGCCCGACTCCATCCCGGGCTCCGGAGAAGGCCACTTTCTCTTTAAATGCAAATCACCTCCCGCCAGCGTAGCTTCCACCCGCTCGAGTCCCCGGGAGGAGAGGGCGGAGGGCGGAGGGAGCTCGCGCCGAAGCATCGCTCGAGGCCGCGAGCCCCAGGTCAGTAGCCCCCTAAGGGCGTGGGGGCGAGGGGGAGGGACGCGGATCCGACGCGCCGTCTCGGAGCCCGGCTCCGGAGCCGAGCGGGCCCTTGGGCACATGGCTTTGGAGACCGAGCGTGGGAAGGAGATCCCGGGTCGCCCCGGCCGCTCCCGGGGAGCACGGCTCCTGCTCCAGTGCTTCCATCACGTCCCTAACTGGGCCAGGCGGCCGCGGGGAGACGCAGAGGATGCGCTCGCGTCGCCCTCCACCACACGCCCAGGCCCGTTCGGCCAGCCTGCTGTGTGCTACGCCCGCATCATCCCAGAGCGGAGCTAGGCTCGATGGCGGCCGCCTGGAGCGAGACCCTCCGAGGGGAGGACCCCGGCGGACCGGAGGCTTGGGGGCGGGGCGGCACTGGGAGCGGCTGGGCCGTGTCAGCCACGGGCGCAGCCATTGTTGGAGGCCCTGGCAGCCGCCGACCTCCCACCTCACCCTGGCTGCTGCTGAAGCCCAGCACGGACTTTCTAACCGGGAGAAGTGAAGCAGTGGCAGCACCTCCCGGGAAACTTCTGGGAGTCCCATGTGTTTGCGGTTGGGATGGGTGGGGGAAACGGGACGCCAGTATCTCAGTGGGGGAAACCCACCAGGAGCCACAGCTTCTCCTGCAATTACCCATCCCCTGGTGCCTACTGCCTGACACTGGGGCCTTCCCAGGTGCCCCCACCCCCACCCTGGTCATCTCCTATGCTGACAGGGTTTGTCAGCATCTGCCTAGACAGTCGACAAATAGAATGGAGCTCAGTTAAGACACCCCTAATCCCCAACTGGGCTCCTGCCCGCTCATATCCACCCATCTCCCTCTCCATTTTCTCTACCTGCCGCACCCCAGCCACAGGGGCAGAAAACCCCAGCAGCACTAGGATAAGATTCAGCCCTTTCAGGCAGGGCCTAGGTTTTCAGGCAGAAGGGGTCTTAGGGGGGCCTAAGAACGTCCTTCAAATGCATATCTATGGTCCCAGAAGCAGGCACTGGCATTTAGCCCTGCCCCTTCTGTACAGATGAGGGGACAGACACCCTGTCAGTTGTGAGAGGTCGAGTTAGAAAGTCCTGGGACCCTTCCTTTGCAGCTCTCAGAGGCTGCTGGGAGAAGGGATAGCTTTGTCTCTTGCTATCTCAGTGTGGTTGCTTCCCTCCCAGCCAGCACCCGATGGAGGACAAGAAGAAGAAGCGGAGTCCCAAGCCCTGCCTGACCCAGCCAGCCCAGGCCCCGGGCACGCTGCGCAGGGTCCCTGTACCCACCAGCCACAGCGGCTCCTTGGCCCTGGGACTCCCTCATCTGCCATCCCCCAAACAGCGGGCAAAGTTCAAGAGGTGTGTACAGAAGGCAAGCAAGGCGAGGAGGGAGGGACTCCAGCTCTGGGCTGAGTACCGCGGGAAGGAAGGCAAGGGGTGGCCTTCAGCCTTGAGTTACCAGGCAATAATGAATGCCTTCCCTGGGGCTGGCCCCAGCTGGCCTCTGAGAACTCAGACCCAGCCCCTACCCTCCAGCGTGTAGGGAAAAGGCAGGTGGCTCATTTGGGATCACAGTGTGAGGATGCGCCTTGGAGAGGGAGGAGCAACCCTGCCAGAAAGTGAGTAGGAGGAAGCTGGTGGACACGATGGAGGGGGGATGTTCTAGGCTGAGAAGCTTGCCTGGCCTAAATGTGGAAGAAAGATATTAACTGAGGTTTCAGAACCACAGGGGGTTTTAGGGCCCTGGAGTATCAGGGGACAGGAAATGGTGAGGGAATACCTGGGTGCACAGTTTGAATTCTCTGTTGAATTTTGACGATTGGGAATTTGCATCCCACCCTGTCATGTGCCCATGCTTGTTCTCCACCAAATACAATGTGTTCTTTCTCCAATTGTGTCAAATAAAATCACTGTGTCTCCCTGTGGCTTTGCACACCACCTGCCTGAAAGGCATGTTTGGGGACAACCACAGTGGGGTGTAGCTGAAGCCCAGGGTTGGGGCAAGAGCAATAGGAAACAGTTTTAAATAGAAGAGGGGCAGAAAGATGATTCTGGGAGAGGCAGTGACAATAAAGAATAACTGTCCCGGGCCAGGCATGGTGACTCAGCCTGTAATCCCAGCATTCAGGGAGGCTGCGGCGAGAGGATTGCCTGAGCTCAGAAGTTTGAGACCAGGCTGGGCAATTTGTTGAGACCCCACCTCTACAGTAAATCAAAATATTAGCCAGGTGTGGTAGCGCACGCCTGTAGTTGCAGCTACTTGGAAGGCTGAGGCGGAAGGGTCACTGGAGCCCAGCAGGTCGAGGTTGTGGTGGCCGGGAACGGCCACCGCACTCCAGTCTGGGTGACAGAGTGAGACTCCACCTCAAAAAAGAAAAAAAAAGAGTAACTGTCCCTTAATTCACCGAAGACCAGGGAAGACAAGTGACTCACTCGGAGTCACAGAAGGAATGAGTGAAGTGCTCAGACAGGAACCCAGGAGTCCCCTACCCGCCATGGCACTGTTTGTATTATTAGTGGAAAGGACTTGCCATCTCACCTTCACCCCCCCCTCACTTACTCTCTTCCGTCTGCCTGTCCCAGCACCCACGGCAGGGCCAGTAGTACTAACACCCATTTATGTTGGTGAGTGGATGGGCAGATGGTACAAAAGATCTGGGGGCACCTGACTGCGCCCTCTCCTGGTCATGGCCATGTCTACCCCACCCAGAGTAGGCAAGGAGAAGTGTCGTCCAGTGCTGGCCGGAGGTGGGGGCGGCCCTGCAGGCACACCCCTGCAGCATTCCTTCCTGACTGAGGTGACCGACGTCTATGAGATGGAGGGGGGACTGCTTAACCTGCTCAATGACTTCCACTCAGGCCGGCTGCAGGCCTTCGGTGAGTCCCGGGGCCGGACAAGAGGGCCTATGGGTGGCGCCGGAGGGCCTGGCTTCTAGGGCTCAGACAAAGGCTTCCCTCCAGGGAAGGAATGCTCCTTTGAGCAGTTGGAGCACGTTCGGGAGATGCAGGAGAAGCTGGCCAGGCTGCACTTCAGCCTGGACGTGTGTGGGGAGGAGGAGGAGGACGAAGAGGAAGAGGATGGGGTCGCTGAGGGACTGCCTGAGGAGCAGAAGAAGACGATGGCTGACCGCAACCTGGACCAGCTACTTAGCAACGTGCGTCACTGCTGGGCACTTCGGTTCTTGAGGGCACGCAGGGTGGGGAAGCTACCTGTTCCCAAGGCCATTCCTGGGTGAAAAGATGGGGGTGCATGAATCCAAGAGCTCTGGGCCCCTCAGCCTCCCCCAGGAGATGGCCCCCAGTCATTGGGGCTGTGGCCTGGTGGCCCTCCTGACAGAAACTTCCCTTTCTCTCTTTGTTGACAGCTGGAAGATCTTAGTAATTCTATGTATCCTTTCCAAGGGACCTGACAATGTGTGTGTTTGTGTCCCCAGAGATAAGGTCGGTTTCCTCCTCCATCATCTTTTTTTTTTTTAAAGTAGAAGCAAGCAAAGTTTACTATTCACTCTCACAGATTGAAAAGGGGGTCAACACTCAGAGGAAAGTGTGGCAAATCTCGGTGGAACCTCCAAAAATGTTAGGGTCACACTCCCAGCAGAGCATCCAGAATGTTAGGTCCGGCCCATAGAGGGTATGGGTGTCTGGTGTGCAGTCTGATGCTACATGAAGATGCAAAGAATTGCACAGAAGTTATTTTGGAAAACAGTTTATTTAGAAAGTAAATTGGGGGGGGGATTCTCCTCCCCAAGGGAGGGGAGGGGGCCAAAGAGAAAACATGGCCTGGCCATAGCTCAGAGAGCACATGGCCACACCATAGCTTAGCAAGGCAATGGCCCACCCTATTTATTTTTGTCAGGGTTTCACTCTGTCACCCAGGCTGGAGTGTAGTGGCACACTCAAAGCTACTGCAGCCTCTACCCGCTAAGCTCAGGCAATCCTTCTGCCTCAGCCTTCCAAATAACTGGAACTACAGGCACACACCACCATGCTCAACTAATTTTTTGATTTATTGTAGAGATGAGGCCTCGCCAACTTGCCCAAACTGGTCTCGAACCCATGGGCTCAAGCAATTCTCTCACCTTGGCTTCCCAAAGTGCTGGGGTTATAGGTTTGACTCACCGCGCCTGGCCTAACTTTTTTATTTTTATTTATTTATTTTTTGAGAAAGCAGGATTCATCGAGAGGACAGAAAAGTTCCCACAGTGGGAGAGGACCCGAGGGGACTGCCCCTTTATTTTTTGTAGAGATGGGGTCTCACTATCTTATCCAGGCTGGTCTTGAACTCCTGGGCTTAAGCAATTCACCCACCTCGGCTTTCCAAAGTGCTGGGATTATAGGCGTGAGCCACTGTACCTGGCCCCTCCAGGAGTATTCCCATATAACCAACATCTCCACCTTCTGCAGTACTACAAATCAGAATCAGTCACAAACTGCTGGCACCCAGGTAGAGAAAATACAATTTCCCAAATGCTAAGAGAACAGTGATTGCAAGGAATGTTTGGAATGTTTGACCTACTGATCAAAATCTCTGCAATCACTTTAACTGACACCAATCCATAGCAAAGCTTGTCTGAGGTCCTTCTACCCTTTTGGCACTGAACAATTAATTTTACTAATTTATTTATTTATTTTGAGTTGGAGTCTCATTCTGTCACCCAGGCTGGAGTGCAGTGGCATGTTCATGGCCACCATGGCCTCGACCTGCTGGGCTCAGGTGATCCTTCCTCCTCAGCCTTCCAAGAAGCTGGAACGACAGGCATGTGCCACCACACCGGGCTCATTTTTTTATTTATTGTAGAGATGAGGTCTCACCAAGTTGCCCAGGCTGGTCTCGAACCCCTGGACTCAGTTAATCCTCTCGCCTCGGCTTTCCAAAGTGTTGGGATTACAGGCTTGAGCCATTGCGCCCTGCCCTATTTTTAATTTAGATTACCACCCCATCTAGTCCTCAGGCAGAAACAGAGTGTGCACCTGCGTACCCGTAACACACACACACACACCCCACAGTCTGGCTCTGGGAGTTCATGTGACCTGCATCATCTGGATGAGGGTGGGTAAGTGACCCAGCTAGGAGGACAGGCAGGGACTGCGGTCTAAGACCACTGATGGCCCCAGAGAACCTCATCTTCGCTTTGCTCAGCTGGGGAAACTAAGGCCGTGCAGGATGGGAAGATGGGTGGCAGGAAGATCGAAAGTGTCACAGTCCTTGACTGGCGCAGACAGAAGCTACACCTGGCCGAGAACGCCGAGCCTGAGGAGCAATCAGCTGTGTAGGTGCTGGACCCGGGCCCAGGCTGCTGCACTCTCATCCCCTCCAAACTGTGATTTTCTACGGACTCGGGAGGGTGATCGGTCCGCGGCCCCCCAGGTGCTATAGGGGAGGGGGGCACTGGATGGAATTAAACCAGAGAGAAAGAAAGCGGCTCCGCGTGCTCCATCCGCTCCTCGCGCCTTCCTCTGCGGAAAGCCACGGCCTCGGCCTCCGCGGAGGCCGCCTCCCGGCGCACTTTCCTTTGGGAGGTCCGCTCTGCTGGTACTGAGTGCCCCACGCGGCTCTGGGAATGGGCGCCGGGGACTGGCGCCACACAACTGGGTCAGTCACGAGGACACCTCTAGCCGGGTCCAGGGGAAAGTTGCCATGGAGACGACGGGGCGTGGCCCTGCGCATGCGCAGGAGGGCGCCGGCTTCGGCCGTACTGCGCAGGCGCGTGGCGGGGCGGTTGGCGCCCGGATGGAGCAGGAGCTGCTGATTCCGAAGTTGTCGGCGATGCAGGTACGGGGTGGGCTTGGGGTGCGCATGGTTTTCACTTGGGGAGACCACGGGGTCTCGTCCCGTCTCCTTCCAGCGAGAGGAGGCTATCAGTTCAGTCCCCTGCCAGCCGCTGGAGAAGCCGACCCTCCCCACTGCGCTGAAAAATGCCGGGACCCACGGACTTCTGCCCCAAGGGACTGCCGCCGCCACGCGTTCGGACAGGATCCGGAAAATAGCGGAAGAACTTTAAAACGAGGAGGAGGATCCAGCCCATCCTGTCTTCAGCCTGCCCCGCAGCGCTAGCACACAGTGTCCCCTATTCTTTCTCCGTGGCCGTCTTCGCTCCTGCAGCGGGAGAAGACCTCTCTAGGACAGTCCTCCAAGATGCCCTCTCTTACAGTGACAAAGGACTTCTTTCCCTTCGTTCTCCACACCAGGCCTGCGTCCGGGGCTTCTTGGTTCGACGCCAGTTCCAGAGCCTGCGGGCTGAGTATGAGGCGATTGTACGAGAAATCGAGGGCGACTTGGGCCCCCTTCAGTGGACTGAGAGCCGAATTCCCAGGCCTCGATTTCTCTCCGAGGTAGTACACACCCCAGGGGGAAAAGGGAAGGGAAAGAGGGGTTTGAGCAGGGTAGAACCCACCTCTTCGAGTGACAAGCTTTTCTCACTGGCAGAGGCAGCTGACTCACCTCACACCCCAGTCCTTAATCCTCGCCAACTTGTCTGATAGATCATGGTGCCCAGATGCTTGGAAGGGCTTATACCTGGGGCTCCCGTACTTCTCTTGATTTCTCAGAAAGCAAAATCCCAGCGGATCTGGAAAGCAGGAGAGAGGGCAGCAAATCCAGATCGGGAGCTGTGGAGCCACTTTCCCTGTAAAGAGTCGGAGAGAGAGGCCATCTGGAAAGAGGTGGTGTTGAAGAAGTCAGGAGAGGGCTTAGTAAACCCAGGGAGTCTTCTCTGCAGAGATCACAGTCCCTGGCTTCAGGCTGAACAGAGCAGGAAACCCAGCCAGGAGAACACCACAGACACGACAAGGAGGGAAAACTCAGGTACCTCTCTGCCAAGATCAGGGCAGAGAAAAGGAAAAGGCTTGTACTAGATAAGCTGCATCCCTTTCCATCTTCTCTCTGCCTGGCTGGGGGCACCATATGGTTGAGCACTGGGGGTTGGGGATAGGGGTGTGGGTTTCAGGCAAGGCCGGTCCCCAGGATCCACCTCCTGAAGGCTTTCTCCCTCTCTTCTTCCCTCCTGTTAAGGAGCCACAGGTCCCAGACTACCTCACAGCCAGCCCGACCTTCAGGAGCTCCAGTATCACCGCAGCCACTTGGCCATGGAACTGCTGTGGCTGCAGCAAGCCATCAATAGCCGTAAGGAGGTAGGCACTAATGGGGCATTCTTTCTGGACGCTTAGGGCCAGGGTGGGGGATGGGGAGAGTCTTCCTGTTGTGCCCAAGCCGGCCTGCCTGGTATATATACAGTAGGTGTTCTCTTCTCTCCCCCATCAGTACCTAATTCTCAAACAAACACTGAGATCCCCAGAGGCAAGCCAGACCAGAGAGAAGCCCAGCATGTGCCTAGACCGTGGGGAACAAGCCTGTGAGAGGGGCTGGTCACAACCAAGCCCATCATCAGAGGACCAGCCCTACGGAGACAGGACCACTAGTACATGCGGATGACTTCTGTCAAAGGGTCAGATCGCCCTACAAATCCCCAGAAAATTTGGCTACTCTACAGAAAACCATTGCTGGGCAAAGTGGAGGGAACCATGCTACAGGAGGACTGGACCACAGCTGTCTACACCATCAAACAGCCAGGCTAACAGGGGACAGACTTATCAAAGGGTAAAACCATGGAGGACAGACCATGGAGCACCTGCCTACAGCAGATGAAACTCGTGGAGGACCAGACTCGCCTCAAACCTAGGGACCACTGTTCCAGGAAGGCTGGGACATAGCTGCCTGTATTCTGTGAGGACCCAAATATTAAGAAGTCTCCCAGAAACGAGACTACAAAAAGCCTGACCAGAGAGCCAGGCCACAGATCTCTCCAAGGACCACGTCATTTGGGATGGGACTTTGGCAGGGCCAGAACATAGTGCCTTGAATCTCTGGAAGACTGAACTATCCAAGGGCCAGAACCCCAATTATAGAAGCTCTATAGATGGAACCTCCAACAAACCTAGTCACGAAGGCTGGAAAAACCAGAGGATTGTACCATGAAGCTTGAGGCTCCCCAAGAACCTGTCTTCCACGGGGTCAGACTGTTCAGGAACAGGAAAGGACCGATGGAGGGGCAGACCATGGAGGGCAGGACTACCCGACCAGACCTTGGGGAGCCAGGAGAGGACCAGTTTCCAAAGGGGAATGTCATGAAAGAGCAGTGAGGATGAGAGGGCCCCATCCTACACCCCTGGTCCAGCTCGACCTCCTGCTCTTGCCCCTGCCCACCGGTGGCAAGCGGGGCCAAGAGACACTGGAGTACAGAGCTGGCATGAGTACAGGGAGAGGGACAAAGGACGCCCTTGCTCTGCCTGAGGCCCAACCCAACTTTCTAGATAAGGAGTTACCTGGGGGAAGTGGAGTGGGAGGCCTGATGGACAATAAAGATTTTTCTTGTTTTCTGAGCCCAGCTACTTTCACCTTCCGCCACTGGCCAGGAGAGACTCTGGGCCCCCTGTTCACTTCCTACTGGCCTGGGGCATCGACCTTAGAGCCAGCTGGGAGCCATGGCCTAGAAGCACATCTAGCCATCATCCTTACCCCCAAAGCTGATCTTGTTTGCTCAGTCCTTGGGCTTCACAGTGGCAAGGAGGCTCTGGAGAGTTCCAGAATGTCTGTGTTTTAAGTGTGATCTCTGCCATTTCTCCTTTCATTGAGCCCCAGGGTCTTCCTTCATGTAATGATCACACCTAGCCTGCTTTTGTGAGGCCCCATCCAGGCAGATCAGATGAAATGCTGGATGCAGATTAATGCTCCTGCCAGAGGCTCCCCTGCCTTCCTGGGTGAGAGGGCAGGACTCTGCCTCTGCTTGGCATTGCTCCCAGCCCTGCTTTGGTTGCCTGGCAGCAGCTCTGCGTCTCTGACTAAGGCCACACTATGGCAAGTGGCAGTCCAGCAGCCAAGAGGATAGTGGTATACCGGAATGGGGACCCCTTCTCCCCAGGCTCCAGGCTAGTGGTGACTCAACGCCGCTTTCCTACCATGGAAGCCTTCCTCTGCGAGGTGACATCAGCCGTGCAGGCCCCACTGGCTGTGCGTGCCCTCTACACACCTTGTCATGGCCACCCTGTCACTGATCTGGCAGACTTGCAGAACGGAGGGCAGTATGTGGCTGCTGGCTTCGAACGATTCCACAAGCTCCAGTGAGTGGGCTGGGGCTGGTCAGAGCCTAGGGAGTGGGTTTGATAGCAACAGCAAGAGCATGTATTCAGTCCGTACCGTGTGTGTGCCAGGCATTTTATACATTTTCTGTTAACCCTATGAAGCGGGTGGTTGACCTTCATTAGTCAGAAAGGGAAAACAGACTGAAAACCTGCCTAAGGATACACAACAAATAGTTGAGCTGCAATTCCAGTGGAATTCTGTTACTAATGTTTATGCCCATCATGGTTAAGGCCAGCCTGTGGGAAGGAGATCACTCCTGCAGGTTGAGCCTTTTTCGAAAAGCTCGTCTTGGCTGGGCCTCACACCTGTAATCCCAGCACTTTGGGAGGCTGAGGAAGGAGAATTGCTTGAGCCTAGGAATTAGAGACCACCAGCCTGGGCAAGACCTTGCCTCTATTAAATAAAGACAGCTTTTCTTCATTGGATCCCCTACCACAACCATCACCAAACACTCTCGATCCACCCATCACATCCCTGCTGTATTTTGGCATCCCAAACCCTCCTTTAGGTTAGGATTCTCACCCATTGCAGGGTGGGGCTGTCTTCCCAGCTGAGAAGAATTTGAGTATCTGACCTTCCAACTCAGATCTGACTTCCATGTCCTACTTTTTCTTTTTTTAAGTTGGAGTCTCTCTCTTGCCCAAGCTTGAGTGCAGTGGCATGCACACAACCACTGCAGCCTTGACCTGCTAGGCTCAGGCCATCCTTCCACCTCAGCCTTCCAAGTAGCTGGAACTACAGGCATGCACTACCATTCCCGGCTTATTTTTTATTTATTGTAGAGATGAGGTCTCACCAAGTTGCCCAGCCTGGTTTCAAACCGGTGGGCTCAGGCAATTCAGCATCCCAAAGTGTTGGGATTATAGGCCTGAACCACCACACCTGGCCATGTCCTACTCTTAGCTCTCATCTGAGATTACTTAAAATTAAGCAAGGGGCAGGATGCAGAATCTAGATTTGGTTGCTTGCTCGCTTTTTTTTTTTGAGTTGGAGTCTCACTCTGTTGCCCAGGCTGAAGTGTAGTGGCATGCTCATGGCCACCACAGCCTCAACCTGCTGGGCTCTGGTGATCCGCCTCAGCCTTCCAAGTAGCCGGAACTACAGGTGCGTGCTACCACTACTGACTAGTTTTTGATACACTGAAGAGACGAGGTCTCACCAAGTTGCCTGGGTGGATCTCAAACTCGTGGGCTGAGGCAATCCACTTGCCTCGGCCTTCCGAAGTGCTGGGCGTGAGCCACTGTGCCTGGCCTCTTTTTTTTTTTTTTTTGAGTTGGATTCTCACTCTGTCCCCCAGACTGAATTGCAGTGGCCGCTCCCGGCCACTGCAGCCTCAACCTGCTGGGCTCCGGCAATCCTTCCACCTCAGCCTTCCGAGAAGCTGGAACTACAGGCACGCGCTACCACGCCCGGCTGATTTTTTGATTTATTGTAGAGATGCGGTCTCGCCAAGTTGCCCAGGCGGGTCGCGAACCTGTGGGCTCACCAAGTTGCCCGGGCTGGTCTGGAACCTGTGGGCTCAGGCAATCCACTCGCCTCGGCCTCCCAAAGTGCTGGGATCATAAGCTGAGCCACTGAGCCCAGCCAACTTGGTTGCTTTCTTTCTATATGACCTTGGGCAAGTCACTTAACTTCTCTGAATCTCATAAAATGGAGATAGGCTGGATATGGTGGCTCACTCCTGTAATCCCAGCACTTCGGGAGGCTGAGGTGGGAGGACTACCTGAGTCCAGGGGTTCGAGACCACCTGAGCAATAATAAATCAAAAAATTAGCTGGGCGTGGTGGTACATGCCCATAGTTGCAGCTACTTGGAAGGCTGAGGCAGAAGGATTGCCTAAGCCCAACAGGTCAAGGGGCTGTGGTGGTTGTGAGTGTGCTGCTGCACTCCAGCCTGGGCAACAAGAGTGAGACTCCAACTCAAAAAAAATAAAATAAAAGAAAATGGAGGCCGGGCTCGGTGACTCAGCCTGTAATCCCACACTTTGGGAGACCTAGGTGAGTGGATTGCCTGAGCCTGCAGGTTCAAGAACCACCTGGGCAACTTGGCGAGACCTCATCTCTACAATAAATCAAAAATCAGCCGGGCATGATAGTGCGCGCCTGTAATTCCGGCTACTCAGAAGGCTGAGGCAGAAGGATTGCCGGAGCCCAGCAGGTCGAGGCTGCAGTGGCCGGGAGCGGCCACTGCGCTCCAGTCTGGGCATCGGAATGAAACTCCAACTCAAAAATAAATAAATAAAATGGAGATAAAATGAGGGCTAGGCACAGTGACTTATACCTGTAACCCCAGCACTTTGGGAAGCTGAGGTGGGAGGATCACTGGAGCCCAGGAGTTCAAGACCAGCCTGGGCTACATAGCGAGATCTCTCTACAAAAAATTTTTTAAAAATTAGCTGGGCTCTCTCTCTTTTTCCTCCATTACAGATCTTCTCTGTAACAGCCCCTTTAATAAATCTCTTAGTCCTGGAAAAAAAAAAAATTAGCTGGGCATGGTGGTGCATGCCTATAATCCCAGCTACTTGGGAGGACTGCTTGAGCCTATAATCCCAGCTACTTGGGAGGATTGCTTGAGCCTAGAAGATCGAGGCTGTGGTAAGCCATGAGTGTGCCACTGTGCTCCTGGGAGTGAGACCCCAACTCAAAAAACAACAACAAAATGGAAATAAGATGAGATCTTCATGAATGAGAAAATTCCTGGGATATAGTAGGATGTGTAATACCCTAGTTTCTCTCAACATTTAATCTTGTTTTTTTTTTCTGAATTGGAATCTCACTCTTGTCACCCACACTGCAGTGCAGTGGAACCCTCACGACCACCATAGCCTTGACCTGCTGGGCTCCAGCGGTCCTTCTGCCTCAGCCTTCCAAATAGCTGGAACTACAGACACACGCTACCACGCCTGGCTGGTTTTTGTGATTTATTGCAGAGACAAGGTCTCACCAAGTTGCCCAGGCTGGGCTCGAACCCCCAGGCCTAGGCAATCCTCTCGCCTCTGCCTCCCAAAGTGCTAGGTTTACAGGCTGAGCCACTGTACCTGACCTCAACCTTTAATCTTATGGTTGTGTTGAGTCCCTAGTCTGGATTTCCAGACCCAGCACTTGAGAGAGAGATCCCAAGGCAGGTTCAAGTGCCAGTGTCCCAGTGTCTGTTTCTGGGCTGAGGTGACTAAGACTGTTCCCATGGGGAGGAAAACCTGGTGAGCTGGGCCCCAGCCCCACACTCGGCAGCAGACTCGCTCTCCAGGATTATCTGTCTCCCATCTGTCTTTTCAGCTATTCACCCCCTGGAGGGAAGGACCCAGGTGGGAAGAGCAGCAGACTACAAGTAAGTCCTAGAGGAGTCTGTTCCCCAGCCCCTCTGTCTTCCCACCCTTCCTGGGATTGCCCCTAATTTGGTCTAGGAGGTCAGGAGCTCTGGTCTGCCAGTTCCATGGCGGGGGGTACCCTCCACACCCACTCTGGAGCCAGCTGCTATTTTTCCTGGGATGCAAGATTTCAAGACACTGTCTCCCTGCTTCTGTCCCTGCCTTCCACTTTATCTCCAAGTTGTGGTCTCCAAAGGAAAGAGGAAGCTGTGAAACAGGTGGGTAGGGGGTGGTTAGAAGGTGGCTTAGGAATGGGGCATGGTGGCTCACACCTATAATCCCAGCACTTTGGGAGGCAGAGGCAAGAGGATGACCTGAGCCCATGGGTTCACGACTAACCTGGGAAACATGGTGAGACCTCTTCTCTACACTAAAAATAAACAAACAAAAAATTAGCCGGACATGGTGGCACATGCCTGTAGTTCCAGCTACTTGAAAGGCTGAGGCGGAAGGATTGCCTGAGCCCAGCAGGTCAAGGTTGCAGTGGCCATGAGCGTGCCACTGCACTCCAGCCTGGGCACCAGAGTGAGGCTCCAACTCAAAGAAAAAAAAGAAGATGGCTTAGGAAACATAGGAACATTCTTTGGTAAAAGGTGTGACCTGTCTCATCCCTCTTTGCCCCCTTCCTGCCCCAGTCTAGTTCGTGGCCCCTCACCCCACCTACCTTGAACTGACACACCCTTAACCAAAGGCCTTACCTCTCCTGATTTGGGGGCCTGATTTGGGTTTCAGGGTCCTCCCATGACTCGCCACCCTTGTGATGGGGTCCTTGGACAGTGGCTGCCTGGAGGCACCTTCTGCTATATCCAGTGAGTGCAAGTGTCGGGGAACATGGGCATAGATTTTCGTTTCCATGAGACCAAGGAAATAATGGTGGAGTTGTTCCGGAAGTCCCTGGTTACTGGTTGGTACATAAAAAGCCCAACATAGGCCAGGTGCGGTGGTTCATGCCTGTAATTCCAGCACTTTGGGAGGCCCAAATGAAAGGATTGCTTGAGCCCCTGAGTTGGAGACCACCCTAGGCAACATGGCAAGACCTTGTCTCTACAAAAAAAATAGCAGGGCATGGTGGCTCATACCTATAATGTCTGTAAGTCCCAGTTACTTGGGAGACTGAGGTAGCAGGATCACCTGAACCCAGGATATAGAGGCTAGAGTGAGCTGTGATCATGCCAATGCACTCCAGCCTGGGTGACAGAGTGAGACACTGGCTCAAAAAAAATCCAACATGCTTGGTGTGAAAACAGACCAATGCAATGGTTCCTGGACCATCTGCTGGCCCCTGTGCCACCCTTCTTCCTCTCACATGTAGGGTTTCCTGAAGACCCACCCCTCACTAAGCTGTTTTTCTCAGTGTGTTCAGGAATGGGGACCTGTTAAGCCCCCCATTTGGTCTGAAGCTGTCCCGGGCTGCCAGCCAGGACTGGGAAACCATGCTGAAGCTCCTGACTGAGAAGGCCAAGTTGCACAGCGGGGCTGTGCGCAAGTGAGTGTGGGGACCGGGGAGGCCCAGCAGTCCCTCAGGAGAGCCTCCCCACTGTTTCAGCTGTTCCTGAGGATGAATGACAAAAGGGAAGCATGTTCCCCAAGTGGATCTTCCTCCTATGCCACAGCCCAGGGCCCTCCTGCCCAGCCCTCAGAGGCTGGGCAGAGCCTAGGTGATTGGTGCCCAGAGAGCCAGAAGCCAGAGGGTGCCTTGGAATGGCTTACCCACCCCCTCAGTCTGCTGCACACAATGAGGCATGTTGTCCAGTGGCCCTTTGCCTTCCCACCTCTTTCCCCTAGACTCTGCACCCTGGAGGGGATCCCACTGGCAGCAGGGGAGACTCTGGAGAATGGCCATTACTACGTGGCTGTCGGAGAAGATGAGTTCAAGCCCCTCCCCTATCTGGAGCTGCTGGTGCCCAACCCTTCCTTGCCCAGGGGCTGCTGGTATGTAGGTGGGGAGTGGAGGGTAACAGGCTGGAGCAGAGGAAGCCACCCTCTGGGTCTGTGTGCCTTGACTCCATGCCTGCCTCTGCCCACTACAAGCCTTTCCTTTTGTCGTTGTAGGTATCCTCCAGGACCGAAATCTGGGCCCCACAGGCAGCGGGTAGGTGATGCAGGGGACTATGGGAGGTGGAAAGGGGAGTGACTGGCTGACAACTCTTCTGGCTTATGCTGTAACCTTCCTTTCATTGCACTGTTCTCACCCAGGCTGGAGTACAGTGGCACGCTGCACATGGCCACTGCAGCCTCGACCTGCTGGTCTCAGGCGATCCTTCCGCCTCAGCTTTCCAAGTAGCTGGAACCACAGGCATGTGCCACCACGTCTGGCTAAATTTTTTTTTTATTTATTGTAGACATGAGGTTTTGCCATGTTGCTCAGGCTGGTCTCGAACCCATAAGCTCAGGCAATCCTCTCGCCTCCACCCCCTGAATTGCTGGGATTACAGGCGTGAGCCACTGTACCCGGCTCACTACATCCTTTTAATAATCTTGTGAAAGAGAGATCATTCCCAGTTTCCAGAGGTGAAAACAGAGGCTCAAAGGAGTGAAGTGGTTGACAGTTATTGAGCAGCAGGGGCCGGACTAGAACTCTGATCTTCAGGACTTTGATCTGTAGGACTTAATGCCTTCTTGCTAGGTGAGATGCTGGGAGGGAGTACTGGCATATGTGGCACGGCAAGGTCCAAGGGAACGTATTCCAGGCCTACGCCCTCCCAAGAGATGAGCCAGTGAGGATGGGGTGGGGGACACAGTCTAGTCTAGTCTAGTCTAGCACCAGCTGCTCTGTCCCTGGACAGGGCAGCCTGGTGGGAAGTGGTAGCAGGGAGGGAGGATGCAAACTGTGAAGATGGATGGCATCTCTTCTCCCGAACTCCCCCAGGCATCAGGGCAATCTGAAGGCAGAACTGGGAAGTATGCAAGGTCAGAACAGCCAGCAACCAGGGTCCCAGCCCAGTGTTCCTTCTGCAGGCTGGTGGCCACAGAGCACAGGCAACCCAGCCCTCTCCAAAGGAATCAGGCCAAATCGAGCCATCAGTTTCCTGTGTTCTCTCATTTCCATCAGGTGAGGGACCCCTGGGGCCCAGGTCCCTCTCAGCCACCCATTTACAGTGACATGGGATGGTCCCTCCTATGTCTGGAGATGTCCATGGGGGCAGAATGCCCAGGCACAGAGTGGGCCCTGACCTCAGCATAACTGTCTCCTACTCCCACATCTGCATGTCCAGTCCCTTACTTCTTCCTAGGGACCTGCCATATGAAAAGAAGCACATGGGAAAGGCAATGCTTAAAGCCACGAGACTGCAGTGGTGGGACAGAAGGGATGGGAACGGGACCAGGGGCCTGCCTCTCAGCTTCCGTGCCCTCTGCTGAGGTCGTGGAGCATGTGGAACAGGACTCTGGGGAGGGAAACGGGGTGATAGAGAAGGTCAAGGGCAAGAGTGCTGAGGGCTGGCCAGCCTGGGCAGCAGCTGGTGTGACCTCTCTCATCAGGAATCAAGGGAGTGTGTGGGGCTCCCCGCCCAAAGAGGGAGACAGCAGGAGTCCAGGAAGTAGCAGATGATACAGAGCCCCAGACACAGGAGCCCTTGGGTCTGGTAAGCTGTTGGGTCAGGAAGCAGTACGTGGGAGAGGAGTTCTCAGCCCTCTGGGTCCCAGGTACAGTCTTTCCCCTTGGTAAATGAGGAAGCAGTTCCTAATTTCTAAAGTGTCTTACTTTCCTGGGGTGAGGGAAAACCTGGGTGAGGGCTAGAGGCTGGCCATGCTCATGACTCCAGTCTTTGTGACCTTCCTGTCTTCTTCAGAGGGCAGCACAGACAGTGGAGGAGGCCCTGTCCCTGGAAAACCAGCCTGGCCTGGGGCTGCTATCTCAGCCTCAGCTCCACCATCTTGAGAGCCAGCAGCTACAGACAGGAACTGGGGACCACCACCCTAGCCACCTTTTGTCCTCAGCCCCTGCAGCCTGTTCCTCAGGAGCCAGTGTCTCCCCTGGATCCACAGGGTACACTGTGGTCTCCTCAGCCCCTCCCCCACCTGCTCCTCAACCCACAGCCCAGTCTTCACTTCCTCTCTGAGCTGAGCAGTTGTGGAGGCTACTTCCTCATGGATTCTCTAGCTAGACAGAGGAGTAGCCAGCTGACTGAGCTTAGGAGAGAATCCACAAACGTGGGGATGGATTTGTCACAGTAAAATACTACTACTAGCCTCTGTCTGTTTACCACAGATTTATTGCCAGCTAATACTCTCCGGGTGTTGCACTGGGTGCTGGAGTTAGGCAGTGCCGGGCTCACAGTTGTCTAGCTGCTGAGGAGGGGCTGGCAGTGAGGATTTCTGCCTGCCTCATGGGGGGGCAGTCAAGACTAACAGCTGCCTCGCTTGCACCTGCCACTCTGATGCACCTTCTTCCCCTCAGCTCCACCCCTCAGTCGGCCAGGGCACTCTGACTGAGCCCTGGAGGCTCCTGTTAGCATTTCTGGCTCAAAGACTGCAGCTGGCCCTTGCTACACAGCTGGGGTTCTGCAGTCCATCGAACCTGCCACTGTGACAGTCCAGATCAGGCCATAGTAATGGTGACTGAGCTGGAGGCCTGAGGTGACAGCAGGAAGAAAGCTAAATTGCAGCAGCTAACACGACTTGAAGGTTACAGAGTCCTCTCCCTCTTGTTCTCTTATTGTGATCCACGAGGTAGCTGTTATCCCAGAAGAGATGAGGAAGCTGAGCCTCAGAGCAGGAAGCGCTAGGTCAGTCTGCTCACTGCCTGCAGCTCATGGCCGGGGGCTTCCTAGAGATGGCAGAGCTGGAGGTGGGGTCGGCTCACTCAAAGGGTGGATGGTTGCCCCTGGGTCTTGGTCACTGAGCTTGTGATGCAGAGTACAATTCCCGTCACGGTGAGCACCATGCCAGCAACTGCTCCTGGGATAATGGGCAGAAATCAAGGGGCTCTGAGCCAGCCATGCCAGGAGGAGCTACAGGGCTAGGGGAAGGACTCAGATAGGATCTGGCCCTGTCCCGCCCAGCCTCTGTCCCCAGGCTGCCCAGAGGAAGAAACTGATGGCCACAAGGAAGCAGGAGAGCCATGGAGGAACTCTCCTCACCCGCCTCTGGGGGATGGGCTCTTGGAAGCAATTAACCCAGGTATATCAAGGCCCAGGTAGCAATGTCCCGCACTCATAGTTCGTGACTTACGATTTCCACCAATATCTTCTCCAAGGATCTTCCCAACAATCAGTGTGAAGATGATAGCCAGGGAGTTACAGAGGGGCACAGCTAGGGTCAGATCTGGATGGTCAGAATGAGAAGAAACCTGAGATGCAAAAAAAAAGAAAATGCCTTTCTAGGCACAAAATACTTTCATTTCATCATCATCGTCATTTTATACTTATTTATTTATTTTTAGAGACAGAGTCTTGCTCTGTTGCCCAGGCTGGAGTGCAGTGGCACCATCATCCTCCTCAGTCTCCCAAGTAGCTGGGACTACAGGCATGCACTATCACATCCAGCCTTTTTTTTTTTTTTGAGTTGGAGTCTCACTCTGTCGCCCAGACTGGAGTGCAGTGGCCGCTCCTGGCCACCACAGCCTCAACCTGCTGGGCTCCGGCGATCCTTCCACCTCAGCCTTCCAAGTAGCCGGAATTACAGGCATGCGCTACCATGCCCGGCTGATTTTTTGATTTATTGTAGAGATGAGGTCTTGCTGCCCAGGCGGGTCTTGAACCCACGGGCTCAGGCAGTCCACTCACCTCAGCCTCCCAAAGGCGCGGGATTACAGGCTGAGCCACCGAGCCCAGTCAGCCTTTTTTAAATTTGAGTTGGAGTCTCACTCTGTCGCCCAGGTTGGAGTGCAGTGGCCGCTCCCAGCCACCGCAGCCTTGACCTGCTGGGCTCCAGCGATCCTTCCACCTCAGCCTTCCAAGCAGCTGGAACTACAACCACACACCACCACACCTGGTTAATTTTTTGATTTATTGTAGAGAGGAGGTCTTGCCAGGTTGCCCAGGCTGGTCTTGAACCCATGGACTCAGTGGACTTAGGCAATCCTCTCACCTCAGCCTCCCAAAGTACTGGGATTATAGGTGTGAGCCACTGTGCCGGCCTTTTTTTTTTTTAACTATTTTTTTGTAGAGACAGAATCTCACTATGTTGCCCAAGCTGGTCTCAAACTCCTGGCCTCAAGAGATCCTACTGCCTCATCCTCCCAAAGTGCTGGGATTACAGGCATGAGCCACTGTGCTGGGCCTCATAGCTTTAAAAAGTTATCATAGCCTGGCTCGGTGGCTCAGCCTGTAATCCCACACCTTTGGGAGGCTGAGGTGAGTGCATTGCCTGAGCCCGCGGGTTCGAGACCCGCCTGGGCAACTTGGCTAGACCTCATCTCTACAATAAATCAAAATGAGCCGGGCGTGGTAGTGTGCACCTGTAGTTCCAGCTACTTGGAAGGCTGAGGCGGAAGGATAGCCAGAGCCCAGCAGGTCGAGGCTGCGGTGACCGGGAGCAGCCACTGCACTCCAGTCTGGGAGACAGAGTAAGACTCCAACTCAAAAAATAAATAAAAAAATAAATAATAAAATCGAGAATAAAATGTGTAAGACTAGCACAATATCTGATGCAGTAGAGGGCAGTCAACAGATAATGAGAGAAAGGAAATTTATATTTATTGAGCTCCAACTGTATGCCAGGCACTCTAATAGATGCTTCACATACATTAAAGTTAATTCTTGTCTGGGCTCAGTGGCTCAGCCTGTAATCTCAGCACTTTGGGAGGCCGAGGTAAGAGAACTGCCTGAGCCCACGGGTTCAAGACCAGCCTGGGCAACTTGGTGAGACCTCATCTCTACAGTAAATCAAAAAATTAGCCAGGCATGGTAGCACATGCCTGTAGTTCCAGCTACTTGGAAGGCTGAGGCGGAAGGATCGCCAGAGCTCAGGAGGTTGATGTTGGGGTGGCCATGAGTGTGCCACTGCACTCCAGCCAGGGCAACAGAGTGAGAATCTAACTCAGAAAAAAAAAAAAGTTAATCCTCACAATACTACGATGTCAATTGAAAACCAAGGCTCAAACGGGAGCCTTGTTTCAAGGTGAGGCAGGTAAAATGGAGTGGAATCAAGAGTGCTCAAGCCAGCACTTGGCACAGCAAAATAAACCTTCCTTCTTCCTCTGCTGCCACACAAGACCGCCAGGCTCCAAACCAACCCCAGTGCCTAGCAACATACTCATGACCAGCCCACAGTGCCTCTACTGCTCAAAGAGGGTACCAAGAGGGAACCGAGACAGCCAGCTGATGGAAAAAAGGTATTTCGGGTTCTACCCCCAAAATGACTCTTCCAGGTGGCATCCCCCACTAAGCAGAACAGTTCCAAGGCAGAACTCACCTGTTGATGCCAAGGTGAGGTAGTAGAGAAGGGAGCCACACTGGTTGAGGAGAAAAGGCATCAGGTACTGGAAACAGGAGAAACCTGCCATCAGCGCAATGGCTTGACTGAGTAGCACTGCCTTCTTTAAGTTTCTGTTTTATGCCTTTCCTTGGAGAGGTGGATGGTTATAAAGACCCAGAGAATAATAAGCCCTCTAAGGAGGACATTTCCAGGGCAAAGAGGGAAACAGGCTGAACTCCATGCCTTTGCCCTGAGAGATCTCTCCCTCAGGTCTGCTAGTTCCCGTCCTCCACATCCTGCAAGGCCTTGAGCACTGATGGCACCCACCCCAGGAAGCCTCCAAATCCCCCAATCCAACCTCCCTCCTCCGAACTCACACAACACTATATCTGTACCTCTCTGGTAGCCCTTGGCCCTAAGTAGTGGTTGTGTCCATGTCTTGTCTTTCTCAAGGTCAGAGGCAGTTCTCCATACCCTCCCATCCTCCCCCTCAGGGCCAATTTAAGCCCCAAGCTGGAAAGGTTTACAATAGTTGCCTTTTAGAATTGGAGGGATCACGGTGATAGACTATTACTAGCAGCCTCAGATTGGGTATTTATTATGTACTAGGCCCAATATTAAGTGCTTTATGTGTCTCTCCTCAATTCTCATAACTGCCCCATAATACGGTAATCACTGTCATTCCCATTTTACAGAGGATGAAACTGAGGCTCCAGAAGGACAAATGACTCATCCAAGAGTTTCTAATAAGTGGTGGGTTCCAGGTTCTGACCCGGATCTGGTTGACTCTTGAGACCAAATTCTTAGCAGCTACGTCCCCCGAGAGAGGGGTCTTTCACAGACGCACCTCAGTATTCAAGAAGAGGGTCTTCATCTCCTGGAGCAACTGCCGGGCCCAGGTCGGCTCATGAACATGCTGCAGGCCGGCGGACGCCCGCTTCAGCAGCGGCTGCGTGCCACCCCACAGAGCGGCCACCAGCACCAGAACCAGCACCTGCCCTGAATGCAGACGGATGATTCGAGTCACCCTCACCCTCACCCCCACTCCCAAACGGCCGCCTGCCCTGTCCGCCTTTCTCTGGCCTCCTGGCCCGGTCCTGCCCCGGCCTCCTAGCCCCAGTTGGCGGTCCCCACTTCCCTCCCTCGCTCTCCGGCGCCCCGGCGGGGACTGGGAGGCAGGACGGGCTCCGGGACGCCAGGGAGATGAATCCGGCAGCCTGGGGTCTGAGGCTTGTAGCAGGGGTCGGGGTTAAGGGGTGGAGACCAAGTAGGAAACGAACTCCGGGCGAGGGTCGAGAAATCCATCGCGGGGCGGGGCCGGCTACCCACCGAGAGACGCCGCCATGGCAACGCCGCTGTCTTCTACTTCCGGGAGCGAAGGGGCGGAGACCATGGTCCGGAAGCGGCACCAAAGCTCTTTCCGGTCCTACTCACGTTGCCGCTTTCCTCGCGTCACCGCCGGGATGGTGAGTTCCATGGAGTTGGGGTGTTGCGGTGGGGGTCCTGGACTGGGCGAGGGCCCGACTTCGGGCACTGACGCTGCCCGTCCTGTCCCCACAGAAGCCGATCCTGCTGCAGGGCCATGAGCGGTCCATTACACAGATCAAGTATAACCGCGAGGGAGACCTCCTCTTCACCGTGGCCAAAGACCCTGTGAGCGGCGCCGGAGGGCGGGAGGGACTTTGGAGGGGACCCGGGCGGGGCGAGTTCGTTCTGCCGGGACGATGGGTGGACAGGCCAGTTTGGCCGCCAGAGGAGAACCGAAGAACGCCCCATTAAGTAGAGAGAGACCAGCCCAGGGTAGGTGGGAAAAACTCGATTGTTGGTGGAAGGGAGTAGCCAGGAAGAAGAAAGGCAAGAGATCACATGGAAAGGGGACGAGGATGAGAGTCAGCCTGCTCAGGGGACCTGGACGCGACCATCCAGAGGAAAAGCTAAACGATTCTACCAGGATAGCAGAACAGACCACCTCTAGTAGGTGAAAGCTGGTCCGGCAAGCTGTGTCATTAAGGCACAGAGGACTTAAGGATGATGATGTTCCTAGTCCCATTTCAGTCAGTCCCATCCTGCCACCAGTGCAGACAGCTCCTCTCCGTACTGCTTGTTGAGGCACCGCCATACGGAGGAAGTTAACATGTGGTTGATGGTGGGAGCTCTGAAATCAGACAGACCTGATTTGAACCCTGACTTCTGCATCTACTAGTAATGTGATTTTGAGTATGTTATTTAACCTTTCTAGACTTCAAGTTCCATTTTTATAAAATGTGGCTACTTAAAGTACCTCCCTTATGAGATTGTCTTTAGCATTACATGAAATCATTCATGTAAGGAGCTTAGTTAGTACCTGGTGCATACGAGTGCCCAGTTCATGCTAGTCAAATTCCTTAGGTGTGTTTATTGGAGCCTCCCAGCTACCCGTTGAAGAAAGCATTATTGTCCTGGTCATTTTCTTTTTCTTTCTTTCTTTTTTTTTTTTTTTGAGTCAGAGTCTTACTTTGTCACCCAGGCTGAAGTGCAGTGGCACGCTTACAGCCACTCCAGCGTTGACCTGCTGGGCTCAGGTGATCCTTCTACCTCTGGCTTCCAAGCAGCTGGAACCACAGGCATGAGCTACCACGCCCTGCTAATTTTTTGATATATTGTAGAGATGAATTATCAGCAAGTTGCCTAGACTGGTCTCTAATCCCTGGGCTCAGGCAATCCTATTGCCTCAGCCTCCCAGAGTGCTGGGATTACAGGCTTGAGCCACCGTGCCCAGCCATCCTGGTCATTTTCAAGATGGGAAAACAGGTTCAGAGGGGAAGAAGCACTGTCCGAGTATTTGACATCATACAGGGAGATGATGGACAGGACATCAAACTGCTGTTTTTCTGGGCTGGAGCTTAACTTGGAGAGTCCAGGGTGGGGCTGAGACTGGCAAATAAGGACGCTTTTGCAAGCCTCCTTATCCCTGTCACTTCCTTCAGGAAGAGAGGAGAATCCAGGAGTTGGTCTTTTTACCAGCTCCCTGCTATTTCCCAAGAGATGATCAGGAGAGGACTAGAGGCTACTATGGGTTCCTGGGTGAAGTAAAAGGCCACTGCTCTTACTGGGATGTGTGCCTTCCTGTGGTTTGATTCTTCCAGACTGTCAATGTATGGTACTCTGTGAACGGTGAGAGACTCGGCACCTACATGGGCCATACTGGAGCTGTGTGGTGTGTGGATGCCGACTGTATCCTTGTTTTTGCTCTGAGTTCATGCTCCCAGAGTCTGCCAACAGTAGGAAGGCTGAGTTGGAAGTTGGGAGTTTGGCATGCTATTGTGGGCCTGGGGAGTAATACCTCCTACTTCCCAGTGTCTTCACTGGTTGGGGACACATTCAGGACAAGTTCCAGTTCTGGATAAGATTAGAATACTCTGAGGTAAGAGAGAGGAAGAAAGGCTCTTTGGGGCTGAACAGAGAGATGATTCAATTGCCTCCCAAGAGGACAAGGGCTCAAGTGAACTCTGTCATACTTCTTAACAATTTCTTCAGGGGACACCAAGCATGTGCTCACTGGCTCAGCTGACAACAGCTGTCGTCTTTGGGACTGTGAAACAGGTAAGTTGGGTCATTTGCTTTTTCAGCAAATACCGAGCACTTAAAGTGTACCTGTTTGAGCAAACAGGTCCTGGAGAGAGAGAGATAAATCCAGAGATATTTCCCAGTCTAGGAAAAAAGAGATGAGACAGTAAGATGATGAGAAGAGTACACTACAGTTAGACGTAAGCCATGTTAGTGGAAGCATAGAGTACTGTGGAGGCCGGAGGGTGGCAACTGAGGGGGGTGGGAGCACCCTGGGAAGGTTTCCCAAGGCAAATGTCATAGGAACTGAGGCTTGAAGGATGAGAACGACGTCATCACTTTGGCACAGGCAGGAATGAAAACAGAGAGAGCGTCATGTCCATGTCATCTAACTGACCAGAGTTCCTGTTTCTTGTGGGAATGGAAAAGACGAGGCTGGAGAGGCAGGCTAAGGCCAGAACAGACCGTGAATGCCAGCCTGAGGAGCTTGGCCTTGTTCTATAGGAACTGGCATGCTGTGTAAGTCCTTACACAGAGAAGAGTGATCTGTTTCTATCTAGCAAGGTCAGGGAGCAGTGGGAAGCACTGGAAGAGCTGAAACTGAAAACAGGAGAGCCTACTAAGCTGCTCCATTCAGTAAATATTTACTAAGTGTCCAATTCTATCCCAGGTCTATGCTGGGCACTGGAAACATGCAGAGAAATCAGACCAGGTCTTCGCTGTGGAGGAGTACAGTCTGAGGGGCAGACAGACATACTGCAGTCTACTCGGAGTGGGATCGCATTAGCTAGCAGGATGTCTGAGGGAGGACTGCGGGAAAAAGTTAATAAAAGACATGAGCCAGCTGGGCATGGTGACTCAAACCTGTAATCCTAGCACTTTGGGAGGTGGAGGCGAGAAGACTGCCTGAGTCTAGGGGTTCGACGGACAGGACATCAAAGCTACTGTTTTTCTGGACTGGAGCTTAACTTGGAGAGTCCAGGGTGAGGCTGAAACTGGCAAATGAGGACGCTTTTGCAAGCCTCCTGATCCTGGGCAACTTGGTGAGACCTCGTCTCTACAATAAAACACACACAAAAAAACTAGCTGGGCATGGTGGCAAGTGCCTGTAGTTCCAGCTACTTGAAAGACTGAGGCGGAAGGATCACCTGAGCCCAGCAGGCCAAGGCTGCAGTGACTGTGAATGTGCCACTGCACTCTAGCCTGAGAGAGACTCCTCAAAAGAAATGAGCCACAGCAGTGAGGAAGAGGAGAGTGGTGGGTGAGGTTACTGGAACAGGAGAAACAGTGAGGCGGGATGATAGGCAGGTGTAGAGTGTCCTCCCTACAGGAGCAGCAGGCAAGGGATAGCCCGACTCTTCCTGTCTCCAGGGAAGCAGCTGGCCCTACTCAAGACCAATTCAGCTGTCCGGACCTGTGGCTTTGACTTTGGGGGCAACATCATCATGTTCTCCACGGACAAGCAGATGGGCTACCAGTGCTTTGTGAGCTTCTTTGACCTGCGGGATCCGAGCCAGATTGGTGAGGGTTGGGGCCAGACTGGGATTCAGGTAAGGCTGCAGCTCTAAGCCAGGGCCTGACGTCTGCTGCCCCATACAGACAACAACGAGCCCTACATGAAGATCCCTTGCAATGACTCCAAGATCACCAGTGCTGTCTGGGGACCCCTGGGGGAGTGCATCATCGCAGGCCATGAGAGTGGTGAGCTCAACCAGTATAGTGCCAAGGTAAGGGGCCTGTGGGGGCCTGAGCCCACCAGAATGATTCCTTACAAGAGGCACAATAGCACTGTGGTTAAGAGCAAGGGTGGGGCCTCACGCGGTGGCCCATACCTGTTACTCTAGCACTTTGGGAGGCTAACGTTGGAGACTAGCCTGGGCAACATAGCAAAACCCTGTCTCTTCCAAAACTTAAAAAATTTGCTGGACATGGTGGCATGGCCTGTAGTGCTAGCTACGGAGAGGCTGAAGTGAGAGGATTGCTTGAGCCCAGGAGTTCAAGGTTCCAGTGAGCTATGATTGGGCCACTGCATTCCAGTCTAGGACAGAATGAGACCCTGTATCCAAAAAATAAAAGAGCAAGGGGGCGGAATTCAAATACAGATTTCACCATTTTCTTTCTTTTTTTTTTTGAGTTGGAGTCTCACTCTGTCGCCCAGACTGGAGTACAGTGGTCGCTCCCGGCCACCGCAGCCTCGACCTGCTGGGCTTCGGAGATCCTTCTGCCTCAGCCTTCCAAGTAGCCGGAATTACAGGCGTGCACTACCACACCCGGCTGATTTTTTGATTTATTGGAGAGATGAGGTCTCGCTGCCCAGGCGGGTCTCAAACCCGCGGGCTCAGGCAATCCACTCACCTCAGCCTCCCAAAGGCACGGGATTACAGGCTGAGCCACCAAGCCCGGCTGATTTCACCATTTTCTATCTGTGTGATCTTGGGCAAGTTGTATAACTTTTTTATCTGTCAACTGTTTCAAGGATCGAATGATATCAGGTGTTTGAAAAACTTGTCACAAAGTACTCAGTGACATGTTAATAAGGATCACAAATAAGCATTTTCTTGCCGCCACTGAGTGCCAGGTCTCGTGCTGGGTTCCTACGACAAAGAGGTGAATCAGACATGGTCCCTGCCCCAAGGGGAGACAGGCTGCAAACAGCTGGCACATGAGTCCAACTGTGAATTGTGCCACCATAGAGGTCTCAACCAAGTGCAGAAGTGTCACAGAGGAGATAGTTTGTACGTTAAACTGTGAAAAACAAATGGACCTTCAAGTAGGAAGGAAAGGACATTGCACAGGCAAGAGGAGAGCAAAAGCAAAGGCCCAGAGTTAAGAAAGTACATAGGCCAGGCTCTGTGGCTCAGCCTGTAATCCCACGCCTTGGGAGGCCAAGGTGAGTGAATTGCCTGAGCCCGCGGGTTCAAGACTCGCCTGGGCAACTTGGCGAGACCTCATCTCTACAATAAATCAAAAAAATTATTCAGGCGTGGTAGTGCGCTCCTGTAGTTACAGCTACTTGGAAGGCTGAGGCGAAAGGATCACCAGAGCCCAGCAGGTCAAGGCTGCAGTGGCCGGGAGCGTCCCACTGCACTCCGGTCTGGGCGACAGAGTGAGACTCCAACTCAAAAAAAAAAAAAAAAGTACATGAATTCTTCAGGAACCATTGGAAGTGGTCTTGGGGAATGTGGACTGGGACTAGATTTCAAAGGTCTTTAAGTGTCAGGAGGTCCAGTTTTGATTTTCCTCCAGGGAACCTGTAAAGGGTTGTTGATGAGACTTTCTCTTGAAAGGGCTTTTGCAGGCTACAGTTTAGAGGATGGGTCTGAACTAGCCAATAGGCACAGGATGTAGGACACCAGACTGAGTCAAGAGATTCTTAGTCAAGAGATGAATAGATCGGGGGAAGGGTAAAGTCCAGGTTGTCTCAGATTCCTAGTATGGGTACCTGGGTTTCTGGGGAACAGTGGGACCAGTCAGGGTTGGGGCCTGTCAGGGTCTCACTCTTCCTCTTTCCCCAGTCTGGAGAGGTGCTGGTAAATGTTAAGGAGCACTCCCGGCAGATCAATGACATCCAGTTATCCAGGGACATGACCATGTTTGTTACTGCATCCAAGGACAACACAGCCAAGGTGAGCCTGGGTGAGGGGTCTGCAGGGCTGTTCCCCCCCTCCTGCTGCACTCCCTCGACTGGCCTGGCTTCACCCCAAGAAGGCTTCTCTCACAGACTTCTCCCCCTGCCTTCTCTCTGCAGCTGTTTGACTCCACAACTCTTGAACATCAGAAGACCTTCCGAACAGAGCGTCCCGTCAACTCAGCTGCCCTCTCCCCCAATTACGATCATGTAAGCACCGCACCAGCCTTCTTGCTGAAACCTCAGAAAGCTTCTAAGATCTAGATATTTGTCTAACAGTTAGGCTATGAACACTGTGGGGAACTGGTGTCAGGCAGAGAGGGAATTCCCAGAGCAGTGACAGGGCTGAACAATCAAGTAGCTATAGAACACTAGGCAAGAGATAGTGGAAGTCTTCTGTTCATCCCGTCTTTGGTGTCCTCCCCTTGTGCTGGGGGAAACATTCAAAATACATAGGGTGGGGGAAACTGAAAATGGACTTGGCTGCCCTTTGGACCCATGTGGAGTTTCTTCTTCCCTCCAGGTGGTGCTGGGTGGTGGTCAGGAAGCCATGGATGTAACCACAACCTCCACCAGGATTGGCAAATTTGAAGCCAGGTAAAGGGCAAGAGAGTGCTTCCAGGTTGCAGTTCCATGGAGGGTGTCTTTCGTGATGAAAAAAGCCATATTGGCTACTAGGAAGTACAACCAAACGTGTGGCCCTCCTGTGACAAGTGTGTAATACAATCGTTGGGGGCATGAATTCGTAGGCCATGGACACATCGTTATATTTCTCTATGCCCAACTTTCCTCTAATGTATAATGGGACAGTGATAATATACTTAACTTATAAAATTGTGCAGTGTAAGTAAATGAATTACTATTTGTTTAGCTCTTGGAGCACTGCCTCTCATGTAGCAGGTACTCAGTACATGTTAACTGTATATCCAGCTAGGTGTTCTGGTTCAGTCTTCCCCTGACTTGGTTCACATTCACTTCCTCTTTTTTTGTTGTTTTTTTTCCAAATTGGAGTCTCACTATTGCCCAGGCTGGAGTACAGTGACATGCTCACGGCCACTGCAGCCTCGACCTGCTGGGCTCAGGCAATCCTTCTGCCTCAGCCTTCCAAGTAGCTGGAACTACAGGCACACAGCACCACACCTGGCTTATTTTTTTATTTATTGTAGAGATGAGGTCTTGCCAAGTTGCTCAGGCTGGTCTCAAACCTGTAGGCTCAAGTAGTCCTCTCACCTTGGCCTCCCAAGGACTCTCACCTGGGATTATAGTTGTGAGCCACCAGGCCTGGCCACATTCATTTCCACTTATCTCAGTTCCCCTGCTTTATTTTCTGTGATAGAGTTTGCTTTGGGGGAGTGACCTCTGAAGTATTTTGGAAGGAGACAGAATTATGTCCCTTCTCTCTACCCGTTCTCCTCAGGTTCTTCCATTTGGCCTTTGAAGAAGAGTTTGGGAGAGTCAAGGGCCACTTTGGACCTATCAACAGTGTTGCCTTCCATCCTGATGGCAAGAGGTAGGGCCCCAGTGAAGCAAGCAGAGCTAAACCTGGGTTGGGTCTTGCCTCTTTCTTATCCTGCCTCTCCCGGAGCGGGCATCTGACTGGTCTCTGGCTGTCATTTTCCAGCTACAGCAGTGGCGGAGAAGATGGTTATGTCCGCATCCACTACTTCGACCCACAATACTTCGAATTTGAGTTTGAGGCTTAAGAAGCTGGATCTCCAGGCCAGGGAAGCATCTTACAGAAAGTTTTGAATTCTGATAAATAAATTAGTTTGGTAATAAATGGTTTATGATCAAGTATTTTGTGGGGTCTCATTGTTTTTCCTTCCCACTGACACCCCAGCAAGCTGATGCAGATCGTGGATACCTTTATTATTTAGATCTCCGTATACTCTGAACACTTCAAACTTAGCACTTTAGTACTATAGGCTAGCCTGGGTCGCAGGCATCCTAGTCCAAGGTTTAAAGGTCCTCAGGGCACTGGAGAGGTTTCAGGAATGTCTCAGCCCCTGTCTAAGGAGCCAGTGTGTAGGATTAGGGCACAGGTTGAAGCTGCTAGCTGAGAGCCTTCTGTCTTCCCTTTCTGTCACAATTTGTCACACCTCCCATGCTACCTCTGCAGGCTCGGGTGGGCAGTTCCAACGCAGAAACAGGCCTGAGGAGGAAAACAGGTAAGGAAGCTGAGCAAAGGGGATAACTCCCCAGGGGACAAGGCAAAGGGGGTTACCTTGCCACAGCTGCAGACTCGGGCTTCACAGAGGGCCAGATGGCAAAGGGATTGAGGACATAGAGTGGGGTTCTGAAGTTTTTGTTATTCCTTTAGCTGGTTGAGCCCAGACCACAGGGAGTGTGTTCGACTCCTCACTTCACACAGGCATCTGTAGAGTGAGAGAGTGAGTTTCTAACACCAGCTATGCCCTCTAGGAGTCTGAGTGGACAGGCCTGGTTAGTGGGGTGAAGTCTGGGGCGATAATCTCTTTTTCTTGCAAATGTTATTGCCAGTCTGATCCTGTACTGGGCACTAGAATTTAAAAAGAAAGAAAGAAAGAAAGATCATTTTTTTAAAGCGTCTCACTCTGTCACCCAGGCTGGAGTGCAGTGGCACACTCATGGCCACTGTAGCCTCAACCTGCCAGGGTCCGGCGATCCTTCTGCTTCAGCCTTCCAAATAGGTGGAACTTTGGGTATGTGCTACCACGCCTGGCTAATTTTTATTTATTTATGGTAGAGCTCAGCCAGAATCCTACTTCTTAAGAAGTTCTCAGCCAGACTTGGTGGCTCAGCCTGTAATCCCGTGCTTTGGGAGGCTGAAGTGAGTGGACTGCCTGAGCCCGCGGGTTCGAGACCCACCTGGGCAACTCAGCGAGACCTCATCTCTACAATAAATCGAAAAATCAACTGGGCGTGGTAGCACATGCCTATAATTCCGGCTACTTGGAAGGCTGAGGCGGAAGGATTGCCGGAGCTCAGCAGGTGGAGGCTGCGGTGGCTGGGAGCGGCCACTGCACTCCAGTCTGGGCGACAGAGTGAGACTCCAACTCCAAAAAAAAAAAGTTCTGTTTAGAGAGACCAATTTTGCTTAGCCTAAGTGTCAGGGAAGGCTAATGAAGAATGTGATATTTAGCTGGGCATGGTAACTCACACCTGTAATCCCAGCACTATGGGAGGCAGAGGCGAGAGGATTGCCTGAACCCAGGGATTTGAGACCAGCCTAAGCAACTTGGCAAGACCTTGTCTCTACAATGCATCAAAATATTAGCCAACGCAGTGGTGCTCGCCTGTAGTTCTGGCTAATTTGGAAGGCTGATGCAGAAGGATTGCCTGAGTCCAGGAGGTGGAGGCTGCAGGAGCCATAGGTATGCTACTGCCCTTCAGCCTGGGTAACAAAATGAGACTCCAACTTAAAAAAAAAAAAAAAAAAAAATATGATATGATATTTGAGCTGAATCTATCTGTAGACCTAGCACACTGGTTGCGCAAAGACCTGGCAACACTTGGGGGAACTGCATAAGCAAAAGCGAGAAAGTGGGAAAAGGGCCTGATGTGAATATTGATAGGTCTGGACTGGTGAGTTTTTTGTTTCTTTTTGAACTGATGGGCTGAGCTTGGTGGCTCATACTTGTAATCCCAGCACTTTGGGAGGCCGAGGTAGGAAGACTGAGTCTAGGAGTTAGAGACCAACCTGCACAACAGTAAGACCTTGTCTCTACAAAAAAATTTTTTAAATTATAAACTGAAGCCTGGCTCAATAGCTCAGCCTGTAATCCCGCGCCTTTGGGAGGCTGAGGTGAGTGGATTGCCTGAGCCTGCGGGTTCAAGACGCGCCTGGGCAGGCAAGACCTCATCTCTACAATAAATCAAAAAATTAGCCGGGCGTGGTAGCGCATGCCTGTAATTCCGGCTACTTGGAAGGCTGAGGCGGAAGGATCGCCGGAGCCCAGCAGGTCGAGGCTGCAGTGGCCGGGAGCGGCCGCTGCACTCCAGTCTGGGTGACAGAGTGAGACTCCAACTCAAAAAAAAAAAAAAAAAAAAGAAATAGGAAAGAAGGAGGTAAACAAAAATGACATTTTTTTTTTTTTTGAGGTGGAGTTGCCTAGGCTGGTCTCCACCAGCAGTCTTCTAGTCATCACCTCCCAAAGTGCTGGGATTACAGGCGTGAGCCACCCCACCTGGCTCTATTCCATTGCTTCATGAGACTCAACCACACGAAGGGTTAGCAAGCCCCAGAAACTTGCAGCAACTCTCCCCTTCAGTCCTTGCTTTCAAGTTAGGGGTACACTTGCTCTTGGCTATGGACAGTGTGAGTGGGCCTGAGGGATTGGCCTCGGACCAGTCAACCTCTAGGTTTGTAGAAGTTAGGGAAGTTGTAGGAAGTATGAGATTTGGAGGAAGGGGAGGGGAAGGGAGAACACTTGGAGGAAAGAGAAACTCGTGTGGAAAGGAAAGTTGGCTCCTGAGGAAGGTGCTGAGGCAGCAGGTATCTGACCCCTTCCTGGCCTGCCCCATCCCACCTCAGCACCACCTTAGTTCACCTCTCCTTGCTGTAGCAGAGGAGGGTGCCAAAAGGGGAGGCACAGATGTGCTCAGATAGCGCCAACAGCAGCCCCTCCCCAAATTCCAGTGACAGTGGGAACTGGCGGCCCAGCTGCCACACGCAGTCAGTCCAGGAAGAGGAGAAAGGTGTGCTTGGGGTGGGCATGAGAGAAGGCCGAGTGGACACAGTGCAGCTGCAAGGGGTGGCCGGCCTGGGAGGGGACAGAGCAGTGGACACAAGGAAGCCAGGTTTCTGGGGAGGATTAGGGCTGGAGTCAGGTGGTCACTTACCTGGATCCACTCCCGCTCCACCAGTTCCTGGAATCCAGCCATGGTCCAGCTCAAGGGGTCCAGGATGAGCTCGGCCAGCAAAGCCCCCAGCAGAGTGCTGTCCTTCAGCCCCACTCACCAGGACAGGCTCCTTCCCTGTGGGCCCAGTGCTCATCAATAGTGGCCAAGTCTTTCCTTGCCTGGAGTGGCCAGGCTAGGAATAGAATGGGCCCAGTTCCAGGCTGTATTTGCTTACTGTGCCGCCACAGTTTTGGGACCAGGAGTTGACAGCACTGCCCATCCCACCCTCTTCTCCATCTCACAGGGGCCTTACCACTCCATGACTTGGGCTGCCAGGCAGGCATTGCTTAGTGCCTCCTTCACATGTGTCAGCCAGCGGCACCCCTCTGACCAACTAAGCCAGCAGTCCATGCTCTACTCTGGGTCCCCACAGGCCTGCACCAGGCACCTGAAGCTCTCCTGTAGGGGCCACCCCCGGGAGAATGGAAGACTGGTCATCCTTCCCCCAACCCAAACCCTTGGTGAGTACAGCCTGGGAGAAAGTGCTCCAGACCAGGGAGGGAGACACAACCCTCTGAGGAGCCCTTCTGATAAGGGGGATACAGAACCCCTTCAGGAAGCCTAGTCTCAGGAGCACAGACCACTGAAGAGTTCCTAATCTGATGGAAGATACCCAAGACCCTTTGGGGAGATGTAATCTGTTGGGGAGAGCATGGCTTTACCTGGAAAGGAGTCACATGGCCCTCTGGGGAAACACAGAATGCCCTGGGAAACCCCTAATTTGATGGAAGTGTCATAAGACCCGAAAGTACCCCATTCTGCTGGGAGCAACATAGTACACCCTGGGGACCCCAGTCTGACAGGAGAAACACAATACTCTTGGGATTAGCAGCTGCTCCTAACTCCCAGACACTGCTCTGCTCAAGGTCACCAGTGACCCTGCCAGAAATGGAGACTTTTCAACCCTGTTTAAAAACCTTTGGCTGGGTGCAGTGGCTCACGCCTATAATCGTAGCACTTTGAGTTTTTTTTTTTTTGAGTTGGAGTCTCACTCTGTCACCCAGACTGGAGTGCAGTGGCCGCTCCTGGCCACTGCAGCCTCGACCTGCTGGGCTCCAGCAATCCTTCCACCTCAGCCTTCCAAGTAGCTGGAACTACAGACGCGCACTACCACGCCCGGCTAATTTTTTGATTTATTGTAGAGATGAGGTCTTGCCAAGTTGCCCAAGCAGGTCTCGAACCCGGGGGCTCAGGCAATCCACTCACCTCGGCCTCCCAAAGTCACGGGATTACAGGCTGAGCCACCAAGCCCGGTCTAATTTTTTGATTTATTGTAGCAATGAGGTCTCATCAAGTTGCCCAGGCTGGTCTTAAATCCCTGAGCTCTGGCAATACTCTCTCCTCTGCCTCCCAAAGTGCTGGGATTACAGATGTATGTCACCAATAGTTATACACCAATCTTTTTTTTTTTTTTGAGTTGGAGTCTCACTCTGTCGCCCAGACTGGAGTGCAGCCTCGACCTGCTGGGCTCCGGCGATCCTTCCGCCTCAGCCTTCTGAGTAGCCGGAATTACAGGCATGCGCTACCACGCCCGGCTGATTTTTTGATTTATTGTAGAGATGAGGTCTTGCTGCCCAGGTGGGTCTCAAACCTGCAGGCTCAGGCAATCCACACACCTCAGCCTCCCAAAGGCGCGGGATTATAGGCTGAGCCACCGAGCCCGGCTGCTACACCAATCTTATCAGCATGATAAAACTCGCAAGTCGGCCAGGCTCAGTAGCTCAGCCTGTAATCCCAGCGCTTTGGGAGGCCAAGGTGAGTGGATTGCATGAGCCCACAGGTTCGAGACCTGCCCGGGCAACTCAAAAAAAAAAAAAAAAATCGCAAGTCATCCTCCTCAGGACATGAATCATCCCTTTTTTGTGTGTGTGTGAGTTGGAGTCTCACTCTGCCACCCAGCCTGGAGTGCAGTGACCACTCCCAGCCACCACAGCCTTGACCTGCTGGGCTCCGGTGATCCTTCCGCCTCAGCCTTCCAAGTAGCTGCAACTACAGGCGCGCGCTACCATGCCCGGCTAATTTTTTATTTATTGTAGAGATGAGGTCTCGCCAAGTTGCCCAGGTGGGTCTCGAACCCTCGGGCTCAAGCAATCCACTCACCTCAGCCTCCTAAAGCGCGGGATTACAGGCTGAGCCACCGAGCCCAGCGAATCATCCCTTTATTCAATGTATCCATACTGTATATCTATGTATCTGTTAGTCACTTATTAGCTGTCTCAGTTATCAGAGCAATTGTGGCAGTTATTGTGGTTGTGTTCAAGTTCAATAGTAGCCTAACCCTGCATCACAATGCCAAAGTCATTCACTTTGCATTATCTCGTTACATCACATCATCACAAGGGTGAATTTAGTATAATATGGTATCTAGAGAGAAAGAGACCACATTTACACTACTGTTATTACAGTATATTATAATAATTGTTCTACTTTATTCTTAGTTGTTGTTAATCTCCTACTGTGTCTAATTTATACATTTTTTTTTTAGTCAGAGTCACTATGTCACCCAGGTTGGAGTGCAGTGGCATGCTCACGTCCACTGCAGCTTCAACCTGTTGGGCTCAAGTGATCCTTCCGCCTCAGTCTTCCAAGTAGCTGGAACCACAGGCATATGCCATGTGCCACCACACCTGGCTAATTGTTTTTCTTTTAATTTATTGTAGAGATGAGGTCTCACCATGTTGCTCAGGCTCGTTTCGAACCCCTGAGCTCAGGCAATCTTCTCGCCTCCGCCTCCCAAAGTGCTGGGATTACAGGCGTGAGCCACTCTGCCCAGCTAATTTATAAATTAAGCTTTATCATGAGTACATATGCATAGGAAAAACATAGTATATATAGGGTTTGGTACTATCCTTGGCTTTAGGCATCCACTGGGGATAAGAGGGGATGACTATACTTGCAATTCCCCCCCAAATAGGACAAATGACCCAGCTCTCCGCATCTATACACCAGCAGTTCCCTCTACCTGGAGTGGCCTTCCTCCTACTGACTAACTCCTCCTCCTCTTTCAAGTCTCATCTATTCTTTTATTATTATTAGGGAAATCTTTGGATTACCTGAAGTCATCTTATTAGGAGGGGGGCGTTTCCCCTGTGTTGCTACTTATCTCAGTGGATTGCTGGTCTCTGGCATGTCCAGGCCAGCCACCATGGCAGTCCCTGCACTCAGTGCTGGATGAATAAATGAATAAACAGAGTTTATTCATTTCAGAGAGGGATGTAGTCTACTATCTTCAAAGCACAAAAACTCCCTCAGGACCTTGGCTTGGCGCTACCATCACCCGGAGACAGAGGGAACAGATAACATCTCTGTGGGCACAGCCCTCAGAGAGGAGGGCATGTGTGTATGGAGGTTGTTCCAGAGAAGGAAATTTCAGTTTAGTGCAAAACGGTGCTTTTTCTCTCTGGGCAGAGTTGGGGTTCCTAGCAAGTAATGATCTCTCTTGGTGAGGGTGTGCAAATGGGGATGGTCACCAAGAAAGGCCTAACAGTCCTCAAGGTTCCTTGCAGACAGCACCCCCTCCCCTTCCATAAAGAGTCCCCCAGGAGAGAGCCTGGAAGAGAATGAGAGGCTCCTTACCTCTCCAGGGGCCGGTGCGAACGTTTCCAGACAGGATAAGCGATCTTGGCCTTCGTGCCTCTGGGGACCAGCCAAGGACTGGCTGGAGCATAGCAGAACCAGCAGTCAGGGACTCAGCTCCGGAAGTGTACCCATCCAGCCTCTGGGGGCCCCTAGGCCAGATCTACACACAGGCGGAACTGCAGCGCAGGGACCACGGGGACAGAACTGACAAGGCTTCGGACTGGTCTGGGTGTGTTGTGTTCTGGAGAGACCCATGCATAGACCGTGGGCGAGTCCTGGATAGAAGGAACTAAACTCGCCGGGGGCGGAGCCAGAGAAAGGTGAGACTGCGAAAAGAGGAAGAGGTGCGGGATCAGAATAGGGCAGGAGCCGGGGTTCCAGCCGAAGGGACGGCTAGGCCGCAAATTGCCGGGGCCGAACAGAAAAAGCCCAAGAAGGACACAGCCGGTCCCGGGGGCGGAGCCTGGGGGGGGCGGAGCTCACAGTTCCTCTGGGAGCCTGGTGGTAGTTGAGCCCAGGGAAGCGGCCTCCCTGGCGGAAGCGGGCGCTGCGCGCCAGGGCATCGTTCTCCACCGCGCGTGGCATGATCACGGCACAGGGGCGACCGGCCCAAGCTGAAGTCCTCGTTCAACTCGCCCAGCCTCCACGCGTTGGTCTGCAGCGCAGGGAGGAGAGGCCCGGTCTAGGGCACGCAGCGAGCGTCCTGTCCCCGCGCCGCCTCCAGGCTCGACGCTTCCGCGTCCGCAGGTCCCCCCACGCCGCGCCCACCTCGCGAGCTACTCGCTGGTAGCAGCGTTCGGGCGGGAGGAAGTGCCAGGGGTTGCCCAGCCTCAGCCCTTGGGACGGTAGAAGAACGGAAAGGAGGTGGTGACCGATGCCAGCGCCTGGGGAAGGAAGTCAGGGGCTCCGGGGAAGGTCGGAGTCGGGTCCCCGCGCCCCTCCAGCCCCTCAGTTCCGCAGCTCCCGCCTCTCCACGTACCCCAGACCGCCCCGCAGGCCCTGCCATTTAGCTGTGCCCCGGAGATGACTCTGGACATGAGCCCCTTTGCACAGCCAGCTTCTCACTCCCCTCTCTGCAGGATGGGACCAGCGGGAGGGCTTCGGGCGCGCGCTCTGCACACCTCGATGGAGGGGCGGTGTCCAGCGTTGCTTTCACGCCCCGTTTCCAGCTGCAGCACCGCAACCTTGGGGACGGACGGGACCAGGCTCAGCGTCCCTCGCCCCCGCCGGGGAAGGAGAAACGAGTTCGCGCGCTCCCGACTCCGGGAACGTCCCCGCCACGTCTCACCGCTTCTCGATGGAGTCGACACTGCAACCGCAGAAACCGCAGGTCCGGAGTCGACGGGGGCTCTGGCGACAGCAGCAGGTGGCGACAGCAGCAGGTGGCGGCGGAGACGCACAGGAGCTCTGCTTGGGCCTGGACCGCGCGGATCAGCCCCAAGAACTCCATTCTGCCAGCGGAGGACCTGGGACCCAGAAGAAGGATAGACTCCGCGAGCGTCGGGCGGGACCGGCGCGGGCTCCGAAAGGGACGGGAACTGCCTGGGCAGGTGGCCTCGCCGACAGTTCAGCTTTAAGAAGGCTCCTCAAAAAAAAAAAAAAAAGTGCCGGGCTTGGTGGCTCAGCCTGTAATCCCGCGCCTTGGGAGGCTGAGGTGAGTGCATTGCCTGAACCCGCGGGTTCGAGACCCGCCTGGGCAACTTGGTGAGCCCTCATCTCTACAATAAATCAAAAATTAGCCGGGCGTGGTAGCGCACACCTGTAGTTCCAGCTACTTGGAAGGCTGAGGCAGAAGGATCGCCAGAGCCCAGCAGGGTGGAGGCTGCGGCGGCTGGGAGTGGTCACTGCACTCCAGTCTGGGTGACAGAGTGAGACTCCGACTCAAAAAAAAAAGAAAGAAAAGAAAAGGCCCCTCAGAGAAAGGGATCGCCGTTTTGCAGGGATTTCCCCTTCATACTGCCAGCGTCTCTTAGCACGGTCCCTGGCCAGAGCCTGTTTTAAGCAAACCTCAATTTCGTCATCTGTGAAATGGGGAGATTAATCTTGCCTAAAGCCCTTAACTCCGTTCTTGGGTTGTAGGAGGCACTTGATATTTTTGTTTGTCTAAAGCCCCGGGGTGCTAGCACTACTGCTGGCTTAAAAAGGAAAGAAGAATAGCTATGTCTTTCCCTGTACCCCAGTGGAAGGACTTGGACCGGTGGTGTGTCACTGCCTACTTCCTCCTGTGCATATGAAGCTTGGGTGGGGGAAGTCCCTGGGTCCACCCTACATGCAGGCAGCTGTGCAGCTGACGCCCCTCTCCCTCCACAGCTGGAAGCCCCTGCCTGAGGACGCCCTCTGTGCGCCCACTTCTGGCTGGGCCTTGTCCTCCAGAAACCCCTCCCCTGTCACTCCATCCTTCCACCAAATACTAACCAGCTGTATGGTGAGCTGGGACCTGTGTTTGGTGTTGGGATCCAGGGATGATTGAAGACGGTTCTGTTCACAGGGTTTTCAGTCAGGCAAGAGACACGGGCTAAACTGATTTACTGGAGGACTCACACATTCATGCATCAACCTGATTTTTTTTTTTTAAGTTGGAGTCTCACTCTGTCGCCCAGACTGGAGTGCAGTGGCCGCTCCCGGCCACCGCAGCCTCGATCTGCTGGGCTCCAGCGATCCTTCCACCTCAGCCTTCCCAGTAGCAGGAATTACAGGCATGCGCTACCACGCCCAGCTGATTTGTTGATTTATTGTAGAGATGACGTCTCGCTGCCCAGGCGGATCTCGAACCCGCGGGCTCAGGCACTCCACTCACCTCAGCCTCCCAAAGGCGCGGGATTACACGCTGAGCCACCGAGCCCGGCTTCTTTCTTTCTTTCTTTCAACTCGGAGTCTCACTCTGTCACCCAGACTGGAGTGCAGTGCACACTCACAGCCACCACAGCCTCTACCTGCTGGGCTCAGGTGATCCTTCCGCCTCAGCCTTCCAAGTAGCTGGAACCACAGGCAAGTACCACCATAGCCTGCTAATTTTTAGATTTATTGTAGAAACGAGGTCTTGCCATGTTGCTCAGGCTGGTCTGAAACCCCTGAACTCAGGCAAACCTCTTGCCTCTGTCTCCCAAAGTGCTGGGATTACAGGCGTGAGCTATCACGCTGACCCTCTTTCTTTTTTTTTTCTTCTTTGAGAGACACAACCTCACTCTGTCACTGATGTTGGAGTGCAGTGGCATGATCATGGCTCACTGCAACCTCAAACTCCTGAGCTTAAGCAGTCCTCCTATCTCAGCCTCTCAAGTAGCTCTGCTTGGGCTCAGCATGTATAGATCAGCTCCGAGAACTCCATTCTGCCAATGAGGGACCTGAGACCCAGCAGTACAGACTCTGGGATTGGTGCAGGGGAGTGGGGACAGATGCAGATTACAGGCATGTGCCACTGCGCCTGGCTAAATTTTTGATTTTTTGTTGGTTTTTTGTTTTTTTGTTTTTTCTTTTTTTTGGGGTCGGAGTCTCACTCTGTCGCTCAGACTGGAGTGCAGTGGCCGCTCCCGGCCACCGCAGCCTCGACCTGCTGGGCTCCGGCGATCCTTCAGCCTCAGCCTTCCGAGTAGCTGGAACTACAGGTGCGCGCTACCACGCCCGGCAAATTTTTTTATTTATTGTAGAGATGAGGTCTCCCCGAGTTGCCCAGGCGTGTCTCGAACCCATGGGCTCAGGCAATCCATACTCACCTCGGCGTCCCAAAGGCGCGGGATTACAGGCTAAACCACTGAGCTCAGCTGATTTTTTGTTTTTTTTTTTATAGAGACCAGGTCTTGCCATGTTGCCTAGGCTGGTCTTGGTCTTGAACTCCTGGCTTCAGCGATCCTCTTGCCTTGGCCTCCCAAAGTGCTAGGATTACTAGGATTACAGGCTTATTTATTTATTTATTTATTTGTTTATTTATTTATTTATTTAAATTGGAGTCTCACTCTGTCGCCCAGACTGGAGTGCAGTGGCTGCTCCCGACCACCGCAGCCTCAACCTGCTGGGCTCCGGCGATCTTTCCGCCTCAGCCTTCCGAGTAGCCGGAATTACAGGCACACACTACCACACCTGGCTAATTTTTGATTTATTGTAGAGATGAGGTCTCGCCAAGTTGCCCAGGTGGATCTCGAACCCGCGGGCTCAGGAAATCCACTCACCTTGGCCTCCCAAAGTGCTGGGATTACAGACTGAGTCACCGAGCCTGGCCCAAGTCCTGTTTTCAAAAGGCCTTCTGGTCCACTAGGTTTCAGAGTTGTGTGTGTGTGTGTGTGTGTGTTTTCTCTCTCTGTGTTTTGTGTGTACATACAAACCCCCCCTTTCTTTCAAATGAAAAAAGGTAAAATCATAGAAGACCCCCATAAAATGAACATAAAATTGAACTACTCTATGAAAGAAATCAGATGTGAAAGAACAGAAATTGAGCTGGGCACAGTGGTTCATGTCTGTAATCCCAGTTCTTTGGGAGGCAGAAGCAAGAGGATTGCCTGAGCTCACGGGTTTGAGACCAGCCTGGACAACTTGGTGAGACCTCATCTCTACAGTAAATCAAAAAATTAGCCAGAGCCGGGCTCGGTGGCTCAGCCTGTAATCCTGCGCTGTGGGAGGCTGAAGTGAGTGAATTGCCTGAGCCCGCGGGTTCGAGACCCGCCTGGGCAACTTGGCAAGACCTCATCTCTACAGTAAACCAAAAAAACTAGCCAGGTGTGGTAGCGTGTGCCTGTAGTTCCAGCTACTTGGAAGGCTGGGGTGGAAGGATCACCAGAGCCCAGCAGGTGGAGGCTGCAGTGGCCGGGAGCATGCCACTGCACTCCAGTCTGGGCAACAGAGTGAGACCCCCAACTCAAAAAAAAAAAAAATTAGCCAGGCATGGTGGCACATACCTGTTGTTCCAGCAGTTTGAAAGGCTGAGGCAGAAGGATCACCTGAGCCCAGCAGATTGAGACTTTGGTGGCCATGAGTGTGCCACTGCACTCCAGCCTGGGCGAAACAGTGAGACTCTGACTCAAAAAAAAAAAAAAGAAATTGTAAAATTCCAGACCAGCAGCAGCAGCTGGGATAGGAATTTGGTAGAAATGCAAATTATCCGGGCCCCACTGATACATACTGAATCAGAAACTCTAGGGTGGGGCTGAGCAATCTTAGCAAGCTTTCCAGAAGATTCTGATGCATCTAAAGTTTGAGAACTAGTCCAGGCACGGTGGCCCAAGCCTATAACCCCAGCACTTTGGGAGGACAAGGTGAGAGGAATGCCTGAGGCCAAGGGTTCAAGACCAACCGGGGCAACTTGGTGAAATCTTGTCTCTACAATAAATAAATTTTTAAAAATTAGTCAGAGCCGGGCTCAGTGGCTCAGCCTGTAATCCCACGCCTTTGGGAGGCTGAGGTGAGTGGATTGCCTGAGCCCGCGGGTTCAAGACCCGCCTGGGCAGTGAGACCTCATCTCTACAATAAATCAAAAAATCAGCTGGGCGTGGTAGCGCATGCTTGTAATTCTGGCTATGTGGAAGGCTGAGACGGAAGGATCGCCGGAGCCCAGCAGGTCGAGGCTGCGGTGGCCGGGAGCAGCCACTGCACTCCAGTCTGGGTGACAGAGTGAGTCCCCAAATCAAAAAAAAAAAAATTAGCCAGGCATGATAGCATGCACCTATAGTTCCAGCTAATTGGAAGGCTGAGGCAGAAGGGTCGCCTGAGCCCAGCAGGTCGAGGCTGCGGTGGCCAGGAGTGGCCACTGCACTCCAGTCTGGGCGACAGAGTGAGACTCCAACTCAAAAAAAAAGAAAAAGAAAACGGGAACTGTGGCCAGGACAGGTGGTTCACACTTGTAATCTGAGTATTTTGAAAGGCCAAGGCGGGATGATCACTTGAGGTCAGAAGTTCGAGACCAGCCTAGGCAACATAGTGAGACCTTGTCTCTACAAAAAAAAAAAAAAAAAAAATGCGCCGGGATCGGTGGCTCAGCCTATAATCTCGCGCCTTTGGGAGGCTGAGGTGAGTGAATTGCCTGAGCCCGTGGGTTCGAGACCTGCCTGGGCAGCGAGACCTCATCTCTACAATAAATCAAAAAAATCAGCCGGGCGTGGTAGCGCATGCCTGTAATTCCCGGTACTCGGAAGGCTGAGGCGGAAGGATCGAAGGAGCCCAGCAGGTCGAGGCTGCGGGGGCCGGGAGCGGCCACTGCACTCCAGTCTGGGCGACAGAGTGAGACTCCAACTCAAAAAAAAAAAAAAAATGCATGTGGTGGCATGCACTTGTAGTCCCAGTTACTGGAGAATGGAGGCTGAGACAGAAAGATTATCTGAGGCCAGGAGGTGGAGGCTGCTGTGAGCCCTAATCATGCCACTGCACTCCAGCCTGGGAGCAGAGTGAATCCTGACTCAGGACAAAGAAGGGAGAGGAGAGGAGGGAACTGCTCTGGTTCGAGCTCTGGGAAGAATGGGGAGAGGGAGGGCAAGGAGCCCACCCACAGCTCTGTCCGTCCCCTGCAGGCAGCCTTGAGAGATTTCCAAGGGAGCCTAAGGCTCCTTAGAGCATCGTCTGAAATCCTTGATCTATCCCTACAGAACTCTAAGAGGGTCAGTGGCTCGCCCAAGGTTCCACAGAGCCAATACTAGAACCCAGATCTCCTGACTCCCACATCTGCGTTCTAAATGTATTCCACCGGGCGCAATGGCTCACATTGTAATCCCAGCACTTTAAGAGGTGGAGGCAAGAGGACTGCCTAAGTCCAGGAGTTTGAGACCAGCCTGGGCAACTTGGCAAGACCTCTCTCTACAATAAATCAAAAATTAGCCAGGTGTGGTAGCGTGTGCCTGTAGTTCCGGCTACTTGGAAGACTGAGGCAGAAGGATCACCAGAGCCCAGCAGGTCGAGGCTGCGGTGGCCGGGAGCGGCCACTGCACTCCAGTCTGGACGACAGAGACCCCAACTCAAAAAAAAAAAATTAGCCGAGCATGGAAGGCTGAGGCGGAAGGATCGCCTGAGTCCAGCCAGCAGATCAAGACTGCAGCGGCCATGAGTGTGCCACTGCACTCCAGCCTGGGCGACAGAGTGAGACTCCAACTCAAAAAAAAAAAAAAAGACACATTCCTTTGCTGAAGGGCTAATAAGGACCGGGGGTGGCTAGTCAGTCTCCTTCCCCCTCAACTCTCTTAACCTGGGTCTTGGGAAGAGGGCCAAGACTCTGGTGTGAATGATGCGTTTCTCATCCTGGAGCAACTTCCTTTCTGGGAACTGGATGTCTCCTTCTGGGCAAAGACAATAAAATTCATCCCAGGGGCCAGAGGTGCAGGGTTCCTCCTGCCCTCACCCGGATGGGCATCACGTGGCTCCTGGGTAATCAGCCCAGGAAAATTACAGCCCTTGCACACTTGGCCTCACATACCCATCTGCTCATTCCCCTTGTCACACTCAGCTCCCTAACCCACCTTGCGCATTCACAGCTCACACTCCCCACCTACTCTCCACCCTCAGCTTCTGCCGCCTCTCCCTGGGCAACATTGCCAGCCTTTCTCTAATCCCAGAGCAGCAGTCCTGCCCTTCACTCACCTCAACTTCACCATGTCCCTGGGGCCACTGAAATTCCAGGCAGTGGGTGAAGAGGACGAGGAGGAGGAAAGCCTGGACTCTGTGAAGGCGCTGACGGCCAAGCTGCAACTGCAGACTCGGCGGCCCTCATATCTGGAGTGGACAGCCCAGGTCCAGAGCCAGGCCTGGCGCAGGGCCCAAGCCAAACCTGGGCCAGGGGCACCTGCGGCCATCTGTGGCTTTGACTCAATGGACTCCGCCCTTGAGTGGCTCCGACAGGAGCTGGTGAGTCTGCGGGGTGGGCATCCTTGCACGGGGACTTCGGGCCAGTCCTCCTTATGACCCAAGACCACAGGCATGGGGAGGGAATGAGAATGGACTCTACCTCTAGTGACTGCCAACTCTTGTGTCCTGGGGCTGAGGAACCACTTGTCTGGTGTTTTTGTTTTGTTTTGTTTTGTTTTTTGAGTTGGAGTCTCACTCTGTCACCCAGACTGGAGTGCAGTGGCCGCTCCTGGCCACCACAGCCTCGACCTGCTGGGCTCCGGCGATCCTTCCGCCTCAGCCTTCCAAGTAACTGGAACTACAGGCGTGCACTACCACACCCGGCTCATTTTGATTTATTGTAGAGATGAGGTCTTGCCAAGTTGCCCAGGTGGGTCTTGAACCCGCAGGCTCAGGCAATCCACTCACCTCGGCCTCCCAAAGCGCAGGATTACAGGCTGAGTCACCGAGCCCGGCTTGTCTGGTGCTTTATTCGGGGATACTTGCTGAAGAAGGATTCCATCCAATCTACTGACCTTGAGCTCCTATGGCTCTGGGGACAGAGCCCTGTCTTTGGAGGGGCAGGCATCATGATAGGTGGGGAAAGACATGGTGTCCCCTACTCTGGGAATTGCTATAACCCAAAGATACAGTGAGGTACAAAAGGAGGCATTGACCATGCTGAAGGCAGACTTGAAGAGGTGAGGGTTGAATCGGTGGCTCTCAGCCCAATATGTGCAAATATAAGGATGCCCCGGCTCCAACTTGGAGATTCTGCTTAACTGATCCGGGGCCCCAGGAAGTTGTAGTTGCTCGATAATCGGTGGCACTTTAGTTTGGTGTGAGAACCACCAACTAGTGTGAAGCAAGATCTGAGTGATGAGGCTTGGTGCCGTTGGTTTACAATGGTAATCCCAGCACTTTGGGAGGCAAAGGTGAGAAGATTGCCTGAGCTCAGAGGTTGAAGACCAGTCTGAGCAACATGGCGAGAACTCGTCTCTGCAATAAATCAAAAAATCAGCTGGAGGCCAAGCGTGGTGGCTCACATCTATAATTCCAGCACTTTGGGAGGCCGAGGTGAAAGGATTGCCTGAGTCCATGAGTTTGAGACCAGCCTGGGCAATTTGGCAAGACCTCATCTCTATAAAAAAATCAAGCCGGGCTTGGTGGCTCAGCCTGTAATCCCGCGCCTTTGGGAGGCTGAGGTGAGTGGATTGCCTGAGCCCGCGGGTTCGAGACCCGCCTGGGCAGCAAGACCTCATCTCTACAATAAATCAAAAAATCAGCCGGCGTGGTAGCGCATGCCTGTAATTCCAGCTACTCGGAAGGCTGAGGCGGAAGAATTGCCGGAGCACCAGCAGGCGAGGCTGCGGTGGCCGGGAGCGGCCACTGCACTCCAATCTGGGCGACAGAGTGAGACTCCAACTCAAAAAAAAAAAAAAAAAAAATCAAGAGAAATTAGCCAGGCGTGATGGCACATGCCTGTACTTCCAGCTACTTGGAAGTCTGAAATTGGGAAGGATTGCCTGAGTTCATCAGGTGGAGGCTGCAGTGGCCGTGAGCATGCCACTGCACTCTAGCCTGGGTAACAGAGTGAGACTCCGACTCAAAAAAACAAAAAAAAGATCTAGGCCAGGTGCGGTGGCTCATGCCTACAGCCCCAGCACTTTGGGAGACTGAGGTGAGAGGATTGCCTGAGCCCGCAGGTTCAAGACCAGCCTGGGCAACTTGGTAAGACCTCACCTCTACAATAAATCAAAATAGCCAAGCATGGTGGCACATACCCATAGTTCCAGCTACTTGGAAAGCTGAAGCGGAAGGATCACCTGAGCCCAGTAGGTCGAGGCTGCAGTGGCCGTCAACATGGCACTGCATTCCAGCCTTGGCGACAGAGTGAAACTCTAACTCAAAAAAAAAAGAAAAGATCTAGCCGGGCTCGGTAGCTCAGCCTGTAATCCCGCGCCTTTGGGAGGCTGAGGTGAGTGGATTGCCTGAGCCCGCAGGTTTGAGACCCTCCTGGGCAGCGAGACCTCATCTCTACAATAAATCAAAAAAATCAGCCAGGCGTGGTAGCGCATGCCTGTAATTCTGGCTACTTGGAAGGCTGAGGCGGAAGGATCGCCAGAGTCCAGCAGGTCGAGGCTGCGGTGGCTGGGAGCGGCCACTGCACTCCAGTCTGGGCGACAGTGAGACTCCAACTCAAAAAAAAAAAAAAAAGAAAAGAAAAGATCTGAGGGATGGGGACAAATCAAGCTGAGGTGAAAAGGGACTGGAGCAGACACAGCTAGTGCAAAGGCCCAGTGTTGGCAGGAAGGGAGGAAGGGTGGGAGGCAAAGAGCCTGTCCAGCAGGCTCACGCCCCCTCTCGGTCGCAGCGGGAGATGCAAGCTCAGGACCGACAGCTGGCCGGGCAGTTGCTGCGGCTGCGGGCCCGGCTGCATCGGCTGAAGGTGGACCAAGCCTGCCACCTGCACCAGGAGCTACTGGATGAGGCCGAGCTGGAGCTGGAGCTGGAGCCCGGGGTCAGCCTGGCCCTGGCCCCGCCGTTGCGACACCTGGGCCTCACTCGCATGAACATCAGCGCCCGACGCTTCACTCTCCGCTGAGGGCCACCTGCGCTGCACCCACTGCTGCTTTCCTGCCTGTCTGGGAAGGGGGATGGGAGGGATGCCCTAGAGGCGCCAGCACTTGGTGGGAGAGCTGGGGACACACTCCAGTTTCTGAAAGCTGGAAGGGGAGGAGCTCAGACCCTCAAACTTCCCAATAAATGCTCTCTGTGCTTCCTATCAAGGTCTCTGCAGTCGTTTATTCAAGTGCAAGGCCCATATCTGTCTGTCATCTGTCGCTGAGACCACCCTGGTCCACTGTAGGCCCATGGGAGGTGACTTAGGTACATTGTGCTGCTGAAGAAAAAGAATGCAGAATCTGGTAGACCTAGGTTCAGAGCCAGTTCCCCCATTTCTTTCTTCCTTTTTTTTTTAAAGACAGGGCTGGATTACGATGGTGTAATCTTGGCTCACTGCAGCCTCAAACTCTTGGGCTTAAGCAATCTCCCTGTATCAGCCTTTCCCTAGTAGTTAGGACTACAAAAACCAGCTACCACTTTCAGCTATTTTTTTTTTTTTTGAGTTGGAGTCTCACTCAGTTGCCCAGACTGGAGTGCAGTGGCTGCTCCCGGCCACCACAGCCTCGTCTGCTGGGCTCCGGCAATCCTTCCGCCTTAGCCTTCCAAGTAGCCGGAATTACAGGCATGCGCTACCACGCCCGGCTGATTTTTTTTTTTATTTATTGTAGAGATGAGGTCTCGCTGCCCAGGCGGGTCTCAAACCCGTGGACTCAGGCAATCCACTCACCTCAGCCTCCCAAAGGCGCGGAATTACAGGCTGAGCCACGGAGCCCGGCTCAGCTATTTTTTAAAAAATGTTTTATAGAGAGTAGGTCTTGCTGTATTGTCCAGGCTGTTCTCAAACTCCTGGCCTCATGCAGCCTTGGCCTCCCAAAGTGCTGAGATTACAAGTGTGAGCCACGATACGATACCTAGCCTTCCCTGTTTATTTCTTTTCTCTTTTTTTGAGTCGGAGTCTCACTCTGTCACCCAGACTGGAGTGCAGTGGCCACTCCCAGCCACCGCAGCCTTGACCTGCTGGGCTCTGGCGATCCTTCCACCTCAGCCTTCCAAGTATCTGGAACTACAGGCGTGCACCATCACGCCCAGCTAATTTTTTTTTTATTTATTGTAGAGATGAGGTCTCGCCAAGTTGTCCAGGCTGGTCTCAAACTCGTGGGCTCAGGCAGTCTTCTCCCCTCTGCCTCCCAAAGTGTTGGGATTACAGGCGTGAGCCACTGTACCCGGCCCCTGTTTATTTCGATTAGACCTTGAGGAGGTCCCTTAATACAGTAAATGTGAGCTGTTGCTTGTTATTGTTTTCTTTTCTTTTTTTTTATAAAGTAGATATGCTTTTTATTTATGTATTTATTTATTTATTTATTTTTGAGTTGGAGTCTCACTCTGTCTCCCAGACTGGAGTGCAGTGGCCATTCCCAGCCACTGCAGCCTCAACCTGCTGGGCTCCGGTGATCCTTCCGCCTCAGCCTTCCAAGTAGCTGTAACTACAGGCATGCACTACCACGCCCGGCTAATTTTTGATTTGTTGTAGAGATGAGGTCTCGTCAAGTTGCCCAGGCGGGTCTCGAACCCGTGGGCTCAGGCATTCCACTCACCTCAGGCTTGTTATTCTTATGTGCAGGCCCTGAGATGGCCTGTGAAGTGGTCAGGTTTACACTGCAAGGGCAGCTGGGCACTGCACCAGGCCTGGAGCCCCAACTCAGGCTCTGTAACACCCTGCAGGTTTTTTACTTGGTATCTCACAGCCTTTGTTTCTCTGTTACCCTCTTTGTCTGACTTTCCAACTCAGGCTTCCTCTTCCCCCACCCATTTCCTGCCCCCCCTCCCTCCGCAGCTGAGATGCACACAGTATCAGCTTCCACCTCACAAACTCCAACAATGCTCTGTGGGCGCCCCTCACCCCACCCGCTAGCTCAGGCATTGACGCATTTATACTTTCCTCCCACTGAGGTCAAGGCCGAGTTCTAGAGCCTGATAGTGGCCACCTGGGGTTCCTCATATCACTGATGCCCTGGCCCTCAGCCTATGATGTATGCCACCCTCAGCTTGGCCCCAAGGGAAGGGGAAATTCTTGGCCTGCTTGCTGCTTGTGATGAGTGTCTTGCCGCCTGCCTATAACAGAAAGTCCTGACAGTCTGCTGCCTGCACCTGGGTGCCTGGACAGGCATGTTTATTCTGTCCTTCCACCTGTGGCAAGAGATGGCGCTAAGCCCTTCACCTCTACCAGAGGCTGTGGCTTTGCCTCTACCTGACTCTCCAGCCATGATTAGTGGGCATTGTCCTGTCCTTTGACTACTGTGGGTGATGTCACTATGCCCTCTTGAAGATGTGGAGTTGTCCTGCCTACCTTCGAAAACAGGCTGTTGTCCAGTATTCTGTCTGTAAGCAGGATGCTGGCCCATCCTTAGCTGACTCTTGACTATAATAAAGCTATTGTCCTGTGCTGTGAGACGACATGGGTATTGTTCTTCCAGCCGACTGTAGCAGCGTTTTAGCCCGACATCTAACTGTGGCATGTGCGGTGCCTCTCCGACTGCTTAATGGGGATATTGTCCTCTCCTCTGACTCTGAGGATGTTGCTTTTGCTATCGGACTAAAACGAAAGGGTCACTCAGCTCTGAGACTGTAACAGAGGAGCGACCTGCCTTTCACTGTGAGCTCAGCATGTGTGTCTGCAGGCTTCCAGCTCACGGGGGTCAAAGGCTGCCCTTGGATCTCTCGCTCAGGTGCATCCCCAAGGGCAGAAGGGAGGGTCCACCAAACACCTTCCCCTCAGCTTTAAACCTCCAAG